>PRKT01000070.1:1560759-1618345 GCA_003671525.1 Saccostrea glomerata
AAGGTCCACGTGTTTCCTAGTGTGGGCAAAGCTTTAAAAACTCTACCCAAGAGAGAGACACGTAAAACATCGCTTGTCTGTCTGGAAGATGTGTTCAGAGCATTACCGAATCATTTAAAAGCATTGAAACTTTCACATGTGAATAAACTAATGAATCATTCACAATCAGACATTCAAAAGCAGCACCAAGAAAATTTTGAAGAGGAACTGAAAAAGAGGCTGCAGAGGAAATCCCCGGTGGAGAAGGTTTACAAAGATTCTTCTATGGAGGCAGCAGAAGACAGGTGTGCTGATGTTTATTGTGACACTCCTGTAAAACAGAACACAGCATCAACAGGAAAACAAAAACCCAAAGGAAAGCAGAAGGTCATAGAGGGTCAGAGTCCAAGGTCATCACCAGGGAAACAGTCCCCAAAGAAGAAACCAGTCAGTGACCCAGCACTGGCCTGTGATGGCATTAATAAGTCTGGAACAGAAGAAGTCAAACAGGGGAAAAAGAAAGGAAAAGGCTCACCCTCTAAAAAGAACACAAAGTCCACGGAGGGGGCTCTTAATGGAGACTTCACAAATAGCACCCCAGAGAAACAGATCATTAAAAGAAAGAAACCGAAAGTGAAAATAGATCACAGTACCACAGACATTGAAAACATTTCTACCTCCTATACACCATCCCCTGACTCCTGTAGCAGGAAGTCCTCCCTGAATCTCACCCTGACTGGCCTGACCAGCCCAGGGGAGGGGAAGGAGTCACACCTCTACACAAACCACAATGATAGTGCTAATTCTCTACACAATTCAGGATGCTCTACCCCTTCATCAGAGAATAAAACAGTGGACAGTCCTTCTAGTGTCTCACCCTCTAAAGAATTAGGTAGAAGAATCAGGGCCCCTAACATCAGGTACTCTGATGATATTCTTCTCTTGCCATTAAAATCACCACGAAGGAGCCGGTCTCCAAAAGGCAGTGCAGAAAAAGAGGGAGCAACAGGGGGTCCAGAGGAAAGTCACGCAGAACAGGACTCTCCAGAGAAATTAAAGAAATCCAGTGAATGCCAGACCTCACAACTCTATACTCTACTGACTAAGAAAGGTCAGACAAGTAAAAACATGAAGGAGAAAACTCAAGTCAGGGACAGTGAACAGAAGGGGCAGCCACTATCTTTATTAGCACAGAGTTCCAAGGACCAACCTCTTACCAATGGAGTAGTGGAGAAAATGGAAACTGAATCTGTGAAGTCATCAGAAAAACCCAACAAGAAAAGGAAGAAGAAATCTGATGGAGATATCTCAGAAAAATCAAAACCCAAATCTATGGAGAAATCTGAAAAGAAGAAGGGAGAGAAAGTTCAGAAAGGCAAAAGTCCAAAGTTAGGAGCAGAAAAAGTTAAAAGTCCTAAATCAGGTGTGGATAAAGTCAAAAGTCCAAAGTCCGGAGCAATCAGAGCCCTACAGTTTGATGAGAGTATAGAGGAGTCCAGTAACACAGAGAACAAACAGGACGACACAGCAGAGAAAGCTAAGGAGACAAAGAAAGGGAAGAAGGCAGGAACAACTCCAAAGAAACCCAGGAAAACCCCAGAGAAAGGAAAGAAAGCGTCTGTAAAATCCTCACCAGAGGCACCAGTAAACCAGACGAACAGTTCTCCAACCTCAAGTAAATCCAAGTCAGAGAACACAGATACACTGAATCTTGTAGACAGCAACAATTCTAGGTCTATGGACCTGTTTTCATTGATAGCAAAAGTCAAAGACAATATGAGTTCCAATACTTTTCCCACGTTTGCTGATGAAGTTCTTCTGAAGGCAGAGGAGGAAGACAACAATAAAGAAGATTCAAATGAGAAAAATGAAGGTGATCCCAAACCAGAGAGTGAGAAGTCAGAGAACAACTCACAAAGCCTGGAAATTGTGGATGATTTCTTCTCTGCTGACTTTCTTAAAGTTTCTCCAAAACATACCTCAAAGTCACCATCATGTGAAAAACCAAAACCAAGTACCAGTGCAGAGCCCTCTACAAAACCGACTTCTGCTAAACTGGAATCCATTTTATCAAACATCAAGATCAAGAAAAACTCTGTAGCAGATGGAGAAACCATGAAAGATTCAGGTTGTGAGCTTCCTTCAACTGTGTCGTCCAAAACTGTGGAGACCGCTTCAAAGGAGGATGAACAAACCAAACTGAAGAATGCTGGGAGATTGGATGGAAAAGTGACAGCGGACTCTTCTGCTTCTTTTGATCCTAGTGTTCCCCTTTTGATTGACACACAGGAAAGACGGAATATTTTTGATATGATAATGACAGATTATCCGTCACCAAATAACATAAAAGGAAAGAAAGATAGCTCAGAAAAACAGGAGGAGAAATCAGAAAGTGACAAATCTAGTAGTGATGCTAAAATTCCTTGTGATAATAAAGATATCTCGCCAAAGGCAAATGAAAATTTATCGCTGTCATTACAAGATGAAAAATCTGTGATTGAAAAAATTCAGGTAAAATTGGGCATTCCTTTGGAAGAGAGTCCTAAAAAACAAAAGAAATCAGAAAGCAGTGATAAATGTGATAATCCTAAAAAACAATCAGAACTCATTAGAAGCCCCACCAAGACCACGCCTTCACTGATGAACAGAGGATCTCCAGGCAGCAAGGAGGATAGACGAGACCACAACAGCACCAAGGGGAGCTCGGACTTCGAGATGGTGATGGACACGGTCGACGAGCATCAGATGTTAATGGACGTGGAGTCTGACTCCAATCAGTTATCTCCTCCAGATGAGAAGACCGGCTCCTCTCGTCCGGTCCCTAGGACCTCCACCCAGAGAGTGACAAAGGAACCCACCCCCCTCAGTGTCCTGAGCTCCATAGAGACGGAGGTACAGGACGTCATGTCGGCCTTCACCAGTAATGTTCTAGACGAGTACCTCGACACAAAGACCAACAGGAAGGTCAAACTCAGTCGACCTATCAAGAGGACCGACTCAGAGGAGAGACTTGTGGACTCGGAGGATGAGCTTGAGGAGGTGACAGAGATGCCTGAGCGATACGACGAGTTCTCGGGGATGATTGAGCAGTGTGAGCCCTCGTTTGATGAAGTGGATGGGGTCTTGTTCACTTCCTTTGCTAATGAGGAAGCACTAAATGCTCATGTGAAGGTGGAGAAGAAGACTAAGATAGGCAGGAATGAAAGCATACTGTTAGGAATGGCTAGAATGAAGAATCTGAGAGTAAAGCAAAATCAGATTCGGAACAGTGTTCACCAGAAGAAGGATGCCAGGTTAAAGGCACTGAAGGAGCAGTATAAGATCAATCAAAGCCTGCAAGGAATGCATCTGGTTCTCCTGAAGTATCAGAGAGTCTTCAAGAGAGAGCTGATCCTAGAACTGATGGCAAAGGAACAGGAAAGTCCTGGCAGTGTCCGAGGGAAGACTCCCAAGAAGACATCAGACATCACCCAAATCAAGGGATGGAAGAACAAGTTTGGTCCTGATGGAGAGAGCTTAGAGATGAAAGCCAGTCAAGGAAAGTTACACTGGAGGACAGAGGAGAGACTTCTGAGGAACCACGATCCAGAGCAACTCAAGCAGATGGGGCTGGACCTGAAGAAGAAAAGGAGAAAGAACCTGGTGTTCACAATCAGGAAGGGGATGTCTAAAGGTGATCCCAGCAGAATGGAGAAGATTGACCTGACCTCACACACAGAAGACGAGGAGGGAATGGAAGGCGGAGAGATGCTACAGGATGGGGAGAACAGCTTAGGTCAGGAACTTGTGGAGATGGGTTACGAAATCTTAGACACTGAAAAACAAAAACTCAGGGACAAAAAGATGAGGGAGAAATACAAGAAGTACCTGATGATGAAACTGAAGCTCAACAATGAAGATATCGATATTCTGAAGAAACTTGGAGGACAAAGGCTGAGAAGTGTGCTGAAACCAGAGAGTCCTAAGAAATTACCCCCACCCCCACCTCCCACTCCCCCACCCACAGAGGAAGGGGACAGAGATGGGGATACAACCACAGAGGGGTCACTGGATACACCGGGCAAAAAGAAGAGGAAGAGGAAGAAGAATTACTTCTGTATCCTCACCCTGAACAGCAGCATGGCAAACGCGGCTCTGTCAGCTCTCCATCCCAAGTTTGTGGTGAAGGGGAAGAAGAAAGCCAAGGCTGTCAAAGCCATCAAAAAGGAAGTGGTGGATCCAGAGATTGAGCAGCAGAGTAAAGGTGAAGCCAAGGAGAAGGCGGGGGATAAGACTGACGATCTCAGGACAGAGGAGAGCACGGAGGAGTTTGACAAGATGTGTGACAAGCCAGGTAAGAGAAGCCATGTATCATCAGGCTGTGTTTTCTCCTTCACTACTAACACTCACTGTCAGTCTCACTATAGAATGTTCTGTTTGTCTGTGATGAAATATGGGGTTCAATTTTAGCTGCTTTATTTAGTTTTTTCAGTGCACCTTATCTTTTTTTATGTATATGTCTCTCACCTACTATCTTTACATAGATATTACATTCATTTGTTTTGTATGTGAAAAAGATTTACTGGGATGAACTTTGATGGAATGCCATAAGAATTCATTCATGAAGCAGATATAAAATGCATATATGAAGTATTACTCTGAACAGAGTACCAAAGTTCTTGATGTACTTAAAACTAACTTTCGTTTAGCTTTCCTTTTGCATAAAGTAATTTTAAAGCTTTTTTTTCCACTTGTGCAAAAGTCAAAAAAGGGAAAAGATTCTTAGAAATTATAAATTTGGTACTCTCTTGGCATTTCTCTGGAATTTTTAATTTGGTCAGATGAAGAAAATAAGATATTTGTAAAGTGTAGATTCTTGAGCAAATTTGTTTTGTGGGTGGTAAATTGAGTTGCTAGCATGTTCTGCTTATGATAAAAGCTGCATCTAGGAGCATTCTTTGACATAATTAAGAGACTTGTACTAATTCATACAAACTTTGATTGCTGCCTAATTTGCCCTTCTGATTGCAGATGAGTCTTTGGTGTTGTACAATAGCGGTATGTTCTTCTATTGCTTACATTTCAATCAGAAAATTCACTCAACTCTAGTCACACACCAGTAGTTTGTAGTTAGTCATGCATAGTCCAGACTTTATAAACTTTATTTATCACTCTTTTACAGAATAAACCTGAAATATGTGTAAAGTTACATAATTTGATAATACACATGTATTAAGAATACAAAATCTTATGAATTCTTTTTAAAATAAAATAAATAAAAAATTTTCAATGATAAAAATGGTATTGTTTGGTTCCTATCCAAGGCTACTGGTACCCTTGGTTTCCACTTCCTGTTTTGTGAAGCAATCATTTCAAAGTTTAAGATGTAAATAAATAAATATATCTGTGTTCTGTGATTAGTGTGATGGTTTTCTCTCTGTGGTACACGGTGATCAGTGCATGACTTCTTCCTTTGTGTTAACCCTAAAACACTTGCTATCACTAGGGAATTGCTATGGTGATGACCCTGTTTGACCTTTTGTAGGTTGTCGCTATGGTTGTATCTGTCACCTGTGTAAGTTTTCTGGGGGATCGCCTGAGACTGCAGACCTGAATAACACAGAGAAGAAGTGCACCAAGGAGTACTGTCGCCTGGGCTGTATCTGTGACGATAACCTTGACAAGGCCAGCAAACAGCATTGTGGTAAACTCGAGTGTATGATAGAGTGTACCTGTGACCCGGTTGCTAGGCGACGGACCAGTAGGTCATCCTCACAGGGGGAGAAATCAGAGGGTGGAGGGAACTCTGAGGAGAGTCAGTCTGTCCCTCAGGCCGAGGGGCAGACAAAGAAGTCCGGGAAAAAAGCCCAGTAAGTTTACTGCTGAGTCTGAGTCTGTGACTGGTAATATTGATGTAATGGGTAAAAAGACCAAGTAAATCACTGCTTAGTCGGTGTCTCTTGGTAATGAGGAAAAGGGACATAATACTCTCTTGTAAAATAGTTCTGTTTTCAATTTACAGTTATTTTTACAAAGTGATTAAAATTTTTTTAGGGTCATACCTCAGAGAAAATCCACCTACCGACTTGCCAAGAACCTGGATGCAGTCAGTCGTAAAGCCATGCTGGTGTACGAGGCCAGCGAAAAGTTTGAGTCTCAGAAAACCAGGACACAGAAGAAGAAGCAGGTACAATATACTGGAGATAATCACCTTGTCTGAAAATGTCACTATGTTGTTATATCTACCGGTAGTATTTCATGTAAACTTGATTGTCCTTCTTCTTTAGATTATTTTTGTAAACTTCGATGTGTTGATCTTCTATTCAACCATTTGTAATACAATTGCCTTGTATCTTGAACCCTGATACAGTGTATTTTAAATACAATGGATTATGTCAAAGTTACTATAGTATTTGGGGAAAAAACTTTCATATAAGTATATTGAATCTTTGGATATCTCTTTAAATCTTATCTTGGTCCTGTTGATTTTGAGATAAGAAGGTTTGACTGTATATGTTGAATGACTTGTATAATTGATTAAGGATATCCAATCCTCAGCAAGGAATGATTACTCCAAAAATAATATTTAATTTGAAATGCATCAAAATGAAGCTTGAAATTGAATTTTTTTCATGCAACAATTTTCATTTTATTCATCTTTATAAGATTCGAGATTTTTGGAAGTCTTAGAAAAGGTCTTATAAAAGTTGACATTTGTACCCTATAAACGGAAAAAAATTAATACAGTTATAGAGAAATAGGATTTTCTTGAATCCAGCCTTAGATACCAATGCTTATTAGCATGATATGAAATAAGAAGTGATTTGTGGTGTCTTGCCATTATAGCAAAAGCCTTTTACCCTATGTATTATAAAACACATGACGGAAATAGAAGACCAAAAATACCAAATACGTATAAAATCATGACAATTTCCCTGAATGCCTTAATACCTATTGTTCTTTAACCTAAAATATATTTGTTGATCAATTTGCAATTAGAAGATGCATTGCTGATATTCCAATTCGCTTTTTCTGCAAAAATATTGAAAATTTGACAATTTTTCCTATATAATTATGCCCCCCTTCGAAGAAGGTAGGGCATATTGCTTTGCTGCTGTCTGTCGGTATGTCGGTCTGTTGGTCCTTTTAGTTTACGTTCATTTTCTTCACAACCATTGCACATACTGAAATGAAATTTAGTATACAGATTTTTCAGCTGAATATCTAGGTCAAGTTCTGTTTTGGATAAGATCGCACCGTTTTCGACAGAGTTATGCCCCTTGGACTTAGACAAATTCCACTTATTTGCAGTTTCCGTTCATTTTCTTTGCAGAGGTTGCACATATTGAAATGAAATTCAGTATACAGATTTTTCAGCTAAATATCTAAGTCAAGTTCTGTTTTGGGTACGATCTCACCCTTTTTCTTAGAGTTATGCACCTTGGACTTAAAATTTTTCCACTTAATATTTGCAGTTTCCATTAATTTTCTGATTTTCTTTGCAGAGGTTGCACATATTGAAATGAAATTATATATTATAAGTATACAGATTTTTCAGCTGAATATCTAGGTCAGTTTCTGATTTGGGTAGGAACACACCACTTTAGACAGAGTTATACCCTTTTGGACTTTGAAAAAATCCAATTGGGGGGGGAGGGGAGCATAAGTGTTTTACAAACATCTCTTGTTAAATATGATTAATTTTAATCTTTAACTTGAACAAAATAATGTGGATAAAATTACTTAACTTTGTGGATTCAGAGATACTTTTATGAGTATTTTTGATTACTTAACTGCTAATTTTATAAACCTGAGGATTGGACAACCTTAAGTACTAAAATTACTTTCTTTTGATTGTAGGATTCCAATGAAAACCAGATTCCTCATTTTACAATAGAACACACAGGTAAACAACAGGGTAAGAAGTATTATGTATTATTATTATGAGAAAAGGATTTAATTAAGTTAAATATTATGGATATTTTGTTTATTCAGATATATCCAGACCAAATCATAAATGTCATGAATAAAACAAAATGCAAGTGGCTTTAAATAAACCAAGATTTCTTCCTCTTAAAGTCTTCATATTTCTGTAGTAGCAGTAACAAGTACACCCCGGACAGAAGCGAGCGCCGCTGCACCCCTCCCTCAGAGGAAACCTCAGGTGACTGTAGCCCTGGTCTCCTCCCCGGGCCTCCCCATGTCTGGACCGGTCACACTGACTGTCCCTCAGCCCAGGGTCAAACCTGCACCTATACAGACAGAAATGTACCGCAAGGCTGCCATGGCATTGAAGGTCTGGTCTACTGTAATACAATGTATTCATAAAATATGTTTCTCAGCATACTGTAAAATCACAAATTGTGTTTGTAGATTACAGCAGAGAACTTAACTTTTTGGACATTTTACATACTACAGACAAAATGTTTTCAAGTTATCACTAGTCTTTATTATCATTTGAATTGAAAATACTGTAAGAACCATCAGCAAAGTAGCTATTTGTTTTAAAAGGTTCTTAATATTTTTCGCTAATATCTTTATCTATTTCAGCCACAGTCTAAGAAGGCAGTGGACGACAGTGAGATGGCACTGTTTGATTCTGACTCGGAGACTGAGGATATACTGGAAGTGGTCTCTTGTGCCAGAGTGGACGCTCAATACACCAGGGGGTAAGGATGTTTATATTAAGGTCATAAACCAAAGACGCCGAGTACAAGGAGGGAGGGGGGGGTAAGGATTTTTATCCCGCTTCAGACAAATTTGTCGATTACTGATTGGATAAAAACTAATCACATGACGCCCTGGAATTTTCCGTATTACGTCTCCGTGGAGGCGTAATATGAAAATCAGGCACGCGATTCTATTCGAAACATTGTTATTGTAAATAAAAATAACGGCTAAGAAATGGTTTACGTAGGTAGTTTAATAAGTTAAATTTCTTGTTACCGTAACAATATTTTATGTTGATTGTTATTGGATTAAAACTTAATATTTTCATAATGTGCACAAATATTTTTTCAGTATTGAAAAAGGTCTTCAGCGAGATAAATTCTTAACACAGTCAGTTAGTGACCTAATACGGATTCATACAGGGTGTGAAATGGAAATCCGTATTGGGACTCGGCTTCGCCTCGCCCAATACGGATTTCCATTTCACACCCTGTATGAATCCGTATTAGTTCACTAACTGACTGTGTAACTAATAATATTGGTCAAAAACCAGTGGATTCTATGCCCAGTATACAAGGGGGTACAAATATTCACATATATAGGTCAAAGAGACTAGTGCATATGGAGAAGGGGGAGTGAAATGTTCCTTAATGCTCTGAATATTAATTGTTAATTATAAAGACACAGCTCAACTGATTAAAACATTGCTGAAAAATATGAATGTTTCTTAAAATAAAGAGAATGAATGACATTCAAAAGTTAGTTTGTTAGTTTGCAGATGTCTGTTGTATTCAATACCGGGGTATTCAGCAAAATAAAACAATATACTAAAATAAGAAAACTATAAATAAGTATTTTGATTTTGACAGGTACCACCCAAAGAAGTGTACGTGTGGTAAGGACCATGTCCAGAGTCGGGCGGTCTCATCGCCGTGTCCCCCCCAGGTCGGCGGTCAGATGGCCAGTAGTGGACTGTCCGCACTACAGCACAGGCTCACAGGGAAACCCATAGTAAGTAACACAGACTCACAGGCAAACCTATAGTAAGTAACACAGACGCACAGGCAAACCTATAGTAAGTAACACAGACTCACAGGCAAACCTATAGTAAGTAACACAGACTCACAGGCAAACCTATAGTAAGTAACACAAACCTATAGTAAGTCAATGTAAAACTAAAACTAATAGACAGACTCAGTTAACACAGACAAGTTCACGGGCAAACTTTTAGTACCAGTAAGTAACACACAGACTCACAGGCAAACCTGTAGTTTGTCATAAACAACTATAACATAGACTAACAAGAAAACCAATAGTAAGTCCAAGGATTGAACTAAATTGGTTCTTTGATTTCAATGTGTATCAGCTGTGATTATTTACTAGTACTCTTTAAAAATTATGAATTTTAAGTTTCTCATTAATCAAGGTTTAATGCTCTATGGATTACTTAACACCTTATATTTATTGATATTTTTTCATTCTTAGACGGAAGCTGTCTGGCAAACACAGTGGGTGTGTCTTAAGAGCAACAAACCCCCAACAGAAGGGGACTCTGTCAAATTGTTAGAAATTCTGTCTAACAGTAACTGGGAGCCGCACAAACAGAAGATACTCTCCCGGATCTCCAGGCACATCCACCACAAAAACCAGCCGGAGGGTCAGGTGGACAGCTACCCCCAGCCCTGCCTCATACACATCGGGGAGTTCGAGATCGAGTTCCTCCCAAAGTCCAACAAGCCCGCCACTATTCCTCCCGAAGTCAGGAACAACATGCCGTCAGCAATATTCTCCATCCGAGTCCGAATTTCTGCCAGGGATTTGAATTTTCCTAAACTGTTTAAGGCTCTCCCAATAGATAATACAGTAAAGAACAAGAATACCTTGAGCTCAATGTCGGAGAAAATAAACATTGTAAACAAGCCTTCACAGCCTGTGAACGTTCCAACCAGTGAGGGAGAAATCAACAAACCCAGCCTGGGTGTGACAGGAATATCAGGATTCAGTCGACTTCAGATCAACAACCGCTCTATTGTCAACAAGGACGGAAACGCCCCCACAGACCGATCTCATCTTCACCCGATCTCCACCCAACAGATGACTCAGATGAAACCCTCACAGCTTCACAGTCCATTATCAACCATCACCTCAACAATAACCATACACAGCAGCGGGGGGAGGCTGGTCATCCCAAATACAGCGTCTTTGAACCCCCAGATTGGGACACTGACCCCCCATACCGCGGCAGTGACCCCCCAGTCAGCCACGGTTACCCCCCAGATCGCCACAGTGACCAAAGTCCTCCCAGCTGTTCCTAAAGTATCACCCTCCATCACAGTGTCATCTGCAGCTCCTCAGGCGACCACTACTTCCTCACTGACATCCATACCATCAACAAAAGTTAGCAACATTACAAATCAAGAATCTTCAGTCTCTGTGATAACAAGCATTGAGCAGCCTTCTGTCCAAACATTAAAATCAATGATGAACATTATACCAAGTTCTTTCATTCCTTCAGGAAGTTCAGAGAAACCATTAGTTAGTACTCCCATCATTTCAACATTAGTGAAAGGAAGTGAGGTCTTTGCCAGACTTGGTGCAATAACCACCTCCACGGTGGCTCCTAGTCAAACTCATCCAACATCTAACCCCATTAATGTTACAGCTACCTCAGTGATCACAGCAACCACATCAATCACCGCCGATAAACCACTAACTTCCATATCCGTGATAAAACAGTCCCCGGGTCAATCTATCCAGCCAGTGGTCAACAAGTCTACTCTAGTCTCTCTTCACTCTGTCCTCCAAAACAAAGCAGTTTCCTCTTCATCACCAGCCGTAGCCAAACCATTATACTTAGCAACACCCGTTCTTTCTTCCACTGAAACTAAAGTGCCTGTCAATAGCAACACTATGCAGGTTCACGACCTTCGACCTCCCGCCAGCCTCAGTATGACTCAGGTTCAGGAAAAGGTCTGCGTCCTGGGCCCAAAGTCTTCCCCTGTGACATTACTGGGCCCCTTCACCCCCCCCTCCAGTATCCCTAAAGTTCTGCCTCAAATGAAGATCATCCAGGATAAGGATGGAAAACCTGTTATTCATCTGGTTCCTTTTCCTGGACCGGTGTATTCGAAACCAGTTCCAATGACCTCAGTCCTGAAGAGCTCGCCTTTAGTAATTTCAGGGGCTCAGACAGGGACTGTGGGTGAGATGAAGAATCCAACGAACGTTTACACATTGTCAGATGTGCCCACCACCACAACCAACGTAGCTCACGTCTCTAACGCGTCCACCACTGTCACTCAGAGCACAGTACCGGCCATGTCAGAGAAAGTCCAGGGACCACTGCTGCCCAAACTGGGAGACCAGATCCTTCTTGTGTCCAGTGATGAACAGAATCTAAAACTCCTAACAAACAAACTTAAAGTGTGTGACAACCAGAGAAGTCTAAACGACCAGAGCAAAAAGGCAGAGGACTCAAACAGCAAAGTCACTGAAGAGTGCAGCAGTACTGAAGTGAGCAAGGAAGTGAGTGAGGTCCCTCAGCAATCAAAGGATGAAAGTGTTCCTGTGAAGCGAAAGCTTGAGGAGGAGAGAGAGGAGGAGAGAAAGAAATTAAAAACCAGTGACAGTGAGGACAAAAAACCCACAGAGGGAGGAGGTAGTGTGAGAGAGAGTCAGAGTGTGCTGGCCAAGATTCTCCTGTCTGACGCGGATAAAGAGACCTACAGTAAATACAGAGATATCAAGGCAGACGTGGTGAAGGAGGACTCCAAGAAAGAGGAGACGCCATCATCTACCAGTGATAAAGAAAATGTTGTAGGCAGTAAAGATGACGAATCAAAAGGTACTGGATCAGATAACTCAGGTAGTTCTGTAAAAGGACAAGAGGAGGTAAAAGACTCAAATCTGGAGGACAAAGAGAAGACGCGGGAGACAGAATCTGAGAGTGAGTGTGGTAGTCCAGACAACAGGGGCCTCCACACGGGGGCAGATCTGGACTCTAGCTGTGATAAGAGTGACGAGTCGGATGCCACCGTGGTCGGAGGAATCGAGGCGGAACAGAAAGATCTCGAGGGAGAGAAGGGAGACAAAACAGAAATGACTGATGGAAAATCTAAAGAGGATCGGATGACAGAACCAGAGGTACAACTCAGCAAAGGTGACGGAGAACAGAACACTGAAAAACCCTCAGAACAGGATGTCATTTATATCTCTGATTCACCTGTGAAAAAGCCATCAAAACAACCATCAGAAAGAACATCTACCGTGACTCCAAATCATCTTGATAAATCCAAAACAGAGTCCAGTGAGGCAGGAGCTGGTACAGACACTGGAGAGACCTCTGAAGAGAGGGGCGTATCACTGAAGCGCCGTCTGTCCCAGGAGGAGGATGAAGGTAACAAGAGGTCGCGGACCGAGGACAAGGCCGAGGACAGTGAGGAGGACCTGTGTATGACGGTGGAGGACACGGATGATATGGCGGTCATCATCCCTAATGAGGACTGTGTGGAAATCATCAACTCCTCTGATGTAAGTCTGTACCTAATGTAGGCAAAACTTTTCAAATTTTATTTACAAGTTTCTTGGTGAAGTTGTCAATTTCTTTATAAGAAACCTGTGGAATGCCTTTTACTGTTATTTGTTACTGAGGAATGGAATGGTGTTTGATAAGGAAGCACAAATTGACATCTGTACCTTCCTCCTAACCATTATTTTACTGTAATGGCTGATTTGACCATTTAACAGGAGGAGATAGACATAGAGACGGAGGCGGACGTCAACATGAACAAACTTCTGAGGAAGCAATCAGATAACAGGTGGGAGTACTTCAACCCGAACTGTAACGTCCACTGTATCAACAAGAAACCCCACGCCAAACGGAAAACCAGCCACAAAACCATTGTACTCAAGGATGACTTCCACTTCAAAGAGGTCAGAATCAGGAGAACATTTCAAACTAAAAATGCTTTTGGTTAATTATTTTTTTCCATTGAAAACCAATTATTTTTTCTATGAATGAAGAGACCATATATTTAACAAAGAGATTTTCTGTAAAATTACAGGGTGTGCTGGAGGACCCCAAAACCAGGAGAATTCAAATGAAGAAAAACAAGTCAGTTTCTTCCTCTTCTACAGATAATAAATATGGAAATCCTTTAAACCTTTGTATATACAGCCATGCATGACAGAAATCAATTGAAAAATGATTTAATTTTAAAATATTAAACTTGGAATAAATCTTAAAAAAAAAAAAAAAAAACAAGACTTGAATTTCTGAAGTTTGTAAAAAGAAGATGTAACTCTTTAAATAGTGGATAAAGTTGTAATGGAAAATTTATTTTTGTCATGTCATGTTTCACAAGCACCTCTTGTTTTGATGTTTGGTTTCTGTCTCACCCAATGAATTTTTTGTTGACAGGGAAAAACAGCGCCGGGAAGAGATGAGGATTTCCTTCAAAGCCTTGGCTGAGTCTATGTATGGGGAGGACAAAGATGACACCAAGTACTCCCAAATCCTCAACCACACTGAGCCCAAAGTACAGCTCCTCGATAAGGTAAAGTACCACACAGAGAGAGGACAAAGATGACACCAAGTACTCCCAAATCCTCAACCACACTGAGCCCAAAGTACAGCTCCTCGATAAGGTAAAGTATTGGTCCTCAACCACACCAAGCCCAAAGAACATCTCAATAAAGTAAAGTAAAACACCAAGCCTAAAGTACAGCTCCTCAATAAGGTAAAGTATAGGTCCTCAATCATACATAGCCCAAAGTACAACTTCTCAATAAGGTAAAGTATAGGTCCTTAACCACACCAAGCCTAAAGTACAGCTCATCAATAAGGTAAAGTATAGGTCCTCAACCACACAGAGCCCAAAGTACAGCTCCTCAATAAGGTAAAGTATAGGTCCTCATACCACACCAATCCTAAAGTACAGCTCCTCAATAAGGTAAAAAATAGGTCCGCAATCATACAGAGCCCAAAGTACAACTTCAATAAGGTAAAGTATAGGTCCTCAATCATACAGAGCCATAAGTACAGCTCCTCAATAAGGTAAAGTATAGGTCCTCAACCACACCAAGCCTAAAGTACAGCTTCTCATTAAGGTTAAGTATAGGTCCTCAATCACACAGAGCCCAAAGTACAGCTACTCAATAAGGTAAAGTATAGGTCCTCATAGCACACCGAGCTCAAAGTACAGCTCCTCAATGAGGCAAAGTATAATATGAAATCACAAATTTTCATGGGGGTTTAATTTTTGTTATTTTTTAGGTATGACGATACCCACAAATTCATGTCCACCACGAAATGTAAAATGTTACATACATAAGTACTAATTAATTCTTGATCCACAAATTCAAACCCCCACGAACCAAGAGATTTTCTTCAAAACACGAAAATTTGACCCCACGAAAATATGTGATTTTACAGTAGGTCCTCATACCACATTGAGCTCAAAGTACAGCTCCTCAATAAGGTTAAGTACAACATGGAGCCCAAAATACAGCTCCTCAATAAGGTTAAGTACAACATGGAGCCCAAAATACAGCTCCTCAATAAGGTATTAAAGTATAGGTCCCCAACCTCATCGAGCCCAAATTTTAAGTCTTTAACCACACCAGCCCAAACTACAGCTTGTAAATTAATAAGGTAGATTATATTCAAACTTTGAAATTTGATTTTTGATTTTTTTTTGACAGGCCAAAGAGAAGATTGAACACATGAAGGAGATCAGTCGTATGATGGCAAGTGATAAACAGTCTACACAGGCCCGGAATGTACAGCTGCAGGCCAAACTAAAGAGTCTAAAAGGTTAGTTTAATATAAAAGTCAACACTGGCCCGGAATGTACAGCTGCAGTCCAAACTAAAGAGTCTAAAAGGTTAGTTTAATATAAAAGTCAACACAGGCCCGGAATGTACAGCTGCAGTCCAAACTCAAAGGTTGGTTACAATGTGTCAAGTCACTACTGAAAAGTTAGTTGAAATGAGTTAAGGAATATCTTTATAACCTGAAAGGTTAACTGTAGTTCTTGTGCACTGAATTTAAACAGCTGTATGACTATGATTTCAGAATTTATCATCCAAGATAGAGGGATGTCATGGATGGTTCTACAGGCTCACCTAGATAAGATCTCTAAAGTCTGTAAGAAGATATTCCTGAACATGCCGGCCATACTGAAGAAGCGAGCCATGGATCGTCGAGCGGCCTCAGGATCATCCGTTCCTGGTTCAGTCCAGTTAACCTCACCGTTTACCAGGCCTGGTGTCATCTCCAGACCACCAGGGTCTGTCCTGGCGTCTAACTCTAACGGACCGGTACCAATACAAATGGTGTCCTCGGAACAGGTCAGATCTATGGCTAAAAATCAGGAACTGGCCAGGACCAAGGAGAACTTATCTAGTCGTCCAGACATATATATAGACTATGCAGAGGAGGAACACGAAATCTGCGAAGATCTGATGAGACGGGAAGAAAAAAATCGTAGAAAGCAGATCCACGAGGTTAACGCGAGTGATGATTTTAGCTTTGAAATCGGTGACCTTCCTATTCTGTTTAAGAAATCAGAGTACAGTGGGAGTTACTCTGCCCAGGAGGGCAAAATTGTCAGTAATTCTCCGACTCTGAAAAGTGATACCTTGAACAACCTGGATAGTGAGGACGACAAAGTGATAATCGCTGACGAGTACGATGACTCCGGGAAGATGACTGTCTACAGACTGAACTCTAACCCCATAGTGGAGGTACCTATGTCAAACACGGGTAAAATAGTCACCTCAGAGGTCCCTGAGATCAAACCATCGACGCAGGACCTGGAGGATCCTAATGGAGAGGAAGAGACGCCTATGTTAGTCATTACAGAGGTCAAAAGTCTGTCCTCAGACCAGTAACAGTTAATACAGAGGTCAAAAGTCTGTCCTCAGACCAGTAGGGGTCATTATAGAGATGAAAACTCAGTCCTTAGACCAGTTACAGTCATTATTAAGGTCAAAGTCTGTCCTCATACCAGTAGAGATCATATATAAGTCAAAAGTCTGACCTCAGACCAGTAACAGTTAATATAGAGGTCAAAAGTCTGTCCTCAGACTAGTAGAGGTCATTATGAATGTCATCTTCCCTAAGACCAACAATGGTTATTATAGAGATCAAGGGTCTGTCCTTCGACCACTAGTAGTCAATACAGATGTCAAAAGTCTTGATCAGACCACTGATGGTTATTAAATGTGGACAGTAAGTCCTAAATATTCCATTATTACTGAGTATGGTACCGGTCATACAAGACAGTCCTCCCCCCACTTTGTTGATGTCCGGGTGCTGCTCACCACTAAATATAACCCCATAGACCCCTTTCTCATAAATTTCAATTACAGCATCCTCAAGTTTCAGTAAACAGGATCTTGGTTGACCCAGATTATTGAATTCTATCATCTTAGATATCTCTGATCAATATGATACAAACTAAATCAGCCCAGTCTCTTTATTGATTGGTACATGTTAGTTACCCTCTCTGGCTCTGTATCCTTGTAATGGTCAGACTGGATATTAACTAAGCCACAATTAACAACCTGTAACAATAACTTATTCTTACATAGAAATCCATTGTTATTTACAATTAGAAAGCTAAATCAGTATTGAGAGCTCTGTGAAATGTAATAGTTATTATAAATGATGAAGATTTTATGTTCAATGCGATACAGAAATTAAGATAACTTGTATGTACCCTGAACGTTTGTGTTAACAGAGATACATACAATACCCTACCTTTATTCTCTATCCCAGATGATTTCAGATTATACATGTATCTTGAACTAAGACATGCCAGGTTATTGTGTATGCCTTGATGTACACAGAATTGTGATAATAATGTATGTATATAAATATATATTCCCATGTGTTCATTATGCTGTAGGATTTTCCATCTTTGAATTTTTACTTTTTATGAAATCCTGTGTCTATTCAGTGCTAGTTAAGCGTGATTGTGTTTATACCTGATTAATGATTGTCTTCATTTCTGATTTATTTTGTTTGTGTTTATTAATGAGAAGAAGTGTTTGTATGGATTTCTCTGTATGTTGTGAGGTGTGCTACTTTATTAAGAAGTATCCTGTATGTATGACTTTTAAATTTTTGGTTCATTAAATATATTGACCTTATTTAGAGAAATGTAAATGACATTTCCATGCAAGTATCTTTACAATGCAGACCTGTTTTTGTACATACATAGCTTGATGTGTTGTCATACACAGAAGCTAGCTTATAGCTTGATGTGTTGTCATACACAGAAGCTAGCTTATAGCTTGATGCGGGTATCATAGCAAAAATGCAGAACAATAAATTTATTATAAAACCATGCACCACATAGTTTTTTGTTGTACTTAGGAACAGTTCAGAGGTTTACAAAAGGGACAAATAGTAGATTAAAAGGGCAATGCTGTTTGGAAGCATACTGTTAACAAACCCTTACTTATAGAAACTTAAAGCCTTTATGAGAATAATTGATTGATTGGGTCCTCTTTCCCATCCCCACTATCCCTTCTTTAATCTCAGGGAGTAGACAGGTAAAAAAATTGTTAGAGTGTTCCATTACGAGATGACTTGAAATCTGAATCTGATATGACCTTCCTCCCTTCTACTTTTACTTGTATATGACAAAGGTATACTGTTTATTTTTTATCTCCATAATAGTATAGAAATGTCAGACTTTAGGGAAGATAACTCTGCTGTATTTAATGATCATGAAGGTTTGTTCACTGTGGCCTGATAGAAAACATCCATGTTATTCAGAAACCATACATCTCAGTCCCATCGTGCATACAGATACCACTACTCGGTACCCAAATTAATTTCTGTTTCCTCACAACTTTTTCCTGTTTATTTGGTGAGGTGAATTCCCAGGAATTGGCATTTAGGTGGAAGGCTTGCCAGGGATGAATTTGAAAGATGGTGTCCACAGGCAAGATATTTCAACAATAGCCAGATAGTTAGAAAGAGCATCTGCATAGTGTTAAGGGCATCTGGGTTTTAGTCCATATTTGGATTGTAACACTTTCCCTCACAGGGATAAGTTGAGAGTGATATCTTGACTAGATTGGCACATTAAATGGATCACCAGCATGGAGTTAAGGGCTTTGGGCCATATAGGTCATTAGATGGAGCATGTGCATAGAGTTAAGGGCCCTGGACCAGTTAGGTGACATGGTTGAGAACCAGCCTAGGGTTAAGGGCCCAGGACCAGAAGGTCTTTTAATGGAGCACCTGCCCGGAATCAAGGGCATTGGACCAGATAGGTGATTTGATGGAGTATACCTGCCAAAGTGAAGAACCCAGAATTATTCAGTTCGTGGTTCCAAGGGGTAAGCCGAACCTCTAATACGGATTATATAGGGAAGTTTCTTTAAAACTTTTCAAGAAAAGGGAGGCGGGAGGATTCGTATTGAAAATCTAATGCAGAGCAGGGCCCAAGTTACTCAGGTGAGCGTTGTGGCCCATAGGCCTCTTGTTTGAACTGTGATATATAGAAATCTAATTAATTACGGACAAAAGTTATGTATGTATAGCGGATAGTTCAATATTGTTCAAATCCTGACAAAGTTTCACTTGTCTAAAAGACAGAAAGACAACGGACAGTTTACTCTCGAAAGAGCAGAATAACTCTGATCATGTGACTTTGCTGTTCATGGGCATCATGAGGACTACTGAAAAATGAATTGCGATAAAACCTATATTCTCACGATTCATTGGAACGCAGAATAGTTTCTCTTGAAGATGCTAAATTTGATTACCGATAAATCCATACAAAATCCAATTTAGTCGGTGTTCTAAGAAGAAAATTAAATAAGATAATGATGGAGAACGAGCCAAGAAATGGGCTTTGTCATTATAGAATCTAAGCTATATTCAAGAAAAGGAATTTAGGAAAACAAAATTAATTTGTCATTAAATCTAAGCAAATGAACCCTACTATACACCAATACATGTATACATAGAAGCAACTACCCAGTGCATTTCCGTTAGCCGGGGGTTGCACAGACGATGCAAATGACACAACAATTCACAGATCTATCAGGGATGGTAATTTTTTTGAGACATTTTTCTATACAGAACAACATTAATTGTTCTCCAAAAATTGGAATTTGTCCAGAACTCTTCCTACCTATATTACTTTACTATATCTAGTCAGTTCAATGACAAACACTCATTTCTTTGGACAATGACATCGCTTGCGTAAACTAAATTAACATATATATCCATGCAAAATATTAAATCTGTTGATGATTTATATGATATGAGCTAACCTGGCATGTATATACGTTAATATTCAAATGAAGTTTTCATATTTTAAAACAGAAAAAATGACAAGTTATTGAAAAAATGAGAAATGCATTTAAATGGTCCGTAAAAGTAAAATATCCTTATCAATTGTTAAATTGAAACCAATTTAATAGAACACATGTTGATGTGTCATAAATTAAACTTGATATTGATTGATAATTTAATTCAGAGCTGACAGATGAAGAATTTTTCCGTTACCAATACGGAGTTCTCCCGCCATCAATTCCACCTCTGCAGCAAAAATATTAATGTATGCAAAGAACATGCTGTCTCGTATTGGACTCAGCTGTCTGAGGCTGCAGTGAACAAAGAGAGAGAGACGAACCCTCGTGGACACTTAGTCACCGCTATAGAAAGGTAAGGACTTCACAGGTTTTTTAAAATCTAAAACCTTCAGAGTTTAATTTCAGCGATAAAAAGCCTTTGACTTCATATTAAATATGAAGCAATCGGATCATTGGGGATTAAGGACAGATTTGTTTTTTGGTGTAAATTAGCATAGTGCTCCTTGTTAGAGTCGTTATAGAAGTTAAGGCATTAGGCCTATAAAGTCAGAATAGTTTGACATACAAACGTCAAAAACAAACGTCGTCAAGTCATCAGTCAGGAATAAAACAATAATGAGAGACAAGGGTACGTGTATTCATTTACTTATATTTCATTATCAACATACTAATTTATACTTTATTTACCAATATAGACATTAACGGCATTGGACCTTTAACAAATTTATATACATTGGTAAATAAGCGGACAAATAATATTGGTACTGTATATTCGATTTAAACTTCACATAGATATCATCAGTGCAGTATCGAAGTTTGATTTAGGAATATGTACCCGATGTATGCAATCCCTTTATTGGGGAACAAATACCGCCGATTCTATCTACCAGATGAATGCCCAAAACAATACTAGATCCCAGCGATAGGCACCTTTTGTTATACAAGCTTCATTGGTCTTTAGTGTTCTGGAGTATCTATATTTTGCGGTGAGATTGGAATATTCTTCGTTCTATTGTACACCTTGATTAACGGATTTTTAAGTGACCCGTGACGTGTAGATCGATGTGTCTGTGACGCTTAATGACCCCCCTTGCTTGGACCCTCCCGACCCCCTAAACAAAACCCAGCACGTGCAACCAAAGAGATACGGACCGATTCTTCAGAAATTTAACAATTCTATCTCCCTCAGTTATTATTTCAGACCAAACACGGCGGAAAATTAGCCACATTTTGTTTATGTCAATAATCTTATGGAGTTTGGAGTTTTAAACTGTTAAAGTTTTGACACTATGGTCAGTCCATGCAATTCTTTATCACGTTATAATTGTTTACGAGTGCTGGGTTTTTCTTTTATGATTTATCCAAAGACGGCGAAATTCAACATTTGATATTCAATTATAGCGTTTAAGAGGCTTTTATGAATGCTCTAGAGATGGTAATGAAGTATATGTACGTATATTCATAAGCCAAGGAGAAGATAGGTAGGTTAAAAGACAAACACCGAACAGTTGAAATAACACGAATATCCAATCATTTGAACTATTGGTTCAATATTAAACCTGCAATATGGGAGTTTAAATTCGCTCTTTAGTGGAGGGAAATGGCAGTTTGATTGGAATACCTACCTTTATACTTATGTAATGTAACGTTTGATCGTAGTGAAATGGAATGGTTTTCTCTTTTGAAGATTTGACCGTGGAAACGGCGGTCATGGAGAATGGTTTATATGAGGAACACTTCGCGTCTGACGAGAGATTCGGGGGTGTTAGGTACTCAAAACGGAGCGGGGGGCGCACCAGCCCGAGCCACAGCGCCCACGGGAACCTGTTCCGCCACAGTCTGATGAAACACACGGACGACAAACGCGCCAGGAAGGTGCGCTTCTACAGAAATGGCGACCGATTCTTCAAGGGAATCGTGTACGCTGTCTCCGCCGAGCGGTTTCGAACGTTCGAATCTCTAATGGCAGAACTGACGACGAGTCCAGTGTGTGACAAGAATATTCTACCAAACGGCGTCAGGTACATCTACTCCGCGGAGAACGGTCACAAGATTCACTCCCTGGACGAACTAGAGGAGGGGGAAAGTTATGTCTGTGCCTCAACGGATGTGTTCAAAAATCTGGATTACACGTGCATGCAAGGTCCGCATTGGAACGTCAACAACAAGGCCCGGGAGAGCGGGCCGTTATTAGGGCGACTTCAGGGGGCAGAGAGCGACTACAAAGACTACGTTAAACCCAAGTTAGTGACGGTTATACGGAATGGACCGAAGCCCCGGAAGGCGGTTAGGGTGTTACTGAACAAGAAGACGGCCCATTCTTTTGACCAGGTGCTGGCCGACATTACAGAGGCCATAAAACTAGACTCCGGGGCCGTCCGGAAAATCTTCACCCTGGATGGCAGACAGGTAAGATTGTGTGAAGAGTGAGTACTGTTTTGTCGGCATGTACTTACCGGTACCGACTGAAGATAGATAATTTATTGATAACCAGTATTTAACTTTCAGTATTATTGAAATACGAGTTCTTCATTTATTGTACAAAACGATGTCATTATGTTACCTAAACCAGATACAATAAACTTCTTTGAAGACTTTTTAGTCCAAAATGTCCAATAAAGACATACAATTTTATTATTAAAATTTGTTAATATCGTGTGCATTATCCAGAACACGTGTCCCTGCGATAGAGCGTGGAGATTCTATTGATTGTCTAAGAGAAATAGTAATCAAATCGTAATTCAAGGAATCAAAGAATAGCATCTCGTGCAATTACACGGATTGATTTCTTGCAATGAACATGTTTCATTAAGGCATGTCAACAATTAAATTATTAGCAATGGGCATGTCATCGATTGGTGAATAATACCCAATAGGTGTGTGTATGCAATTATAATCCATCTGTTTACTTGTCAAAATTAATAATCACTGGTTAAATGAACGGACACACCGTGAAGTATTTGGTTAATCCGATCAAGGGGCATTTCTGCATTCAGAAGCCCCGTGTCAACATGAGGTATACATGTATTGCTGTGTAAACTTTAAACAAAATATACACAGGGTTTAAAGTGATCAATAAATTTCCTGATGTAAATATTGAACAATCGTGTTACAGTTAGAGGGTTCTATCACTGTCAAAAAGGGACAAATTAGAAACCAAATACAGAGATAGGGGGTAAAACACATCGGTCTCGATACTTTTCAGTCATCAGTAGCTCCACCGAGGTTAATCCCTCGAGTAAAGTACAGCATCAAATATTTAGAAAGGCCAACTCCATTCTGTCCCATGGTTTACATCAAAATGTGAAATCGATTTATTTACATAAAATTGCACATTTTCAAATGAGGACCCCCTTCTCTCTCTAGCTCTAACTCTCTCTGGTTTTTAAGTTTCCAAATGTCAATATTAAACAAAATTAGTGAAATAAAGTATAGAGAAAAATGAGGGAAAAAAAGTTTGTTTGTTGCTATTGTTCTGTTTTACAATTTTGTTGTTGTTTATTTGTTTGTTGCTCTGATTTTCAGGTCTGCTCGTTGAAGGACTTTTTCGGGGAGGATTCTGTGTTCATTGCTTACGGTCAGGAGAAGCTCAGTCAGGATGATTTCGACCTGGATGACAATGGTAAGTCACTTTGTCCGTGTGTCTGTGTTAAGCATGCATATGTATATAAATAAATCAAGCGCTTTGTTTGACTTCAATAAGAAACGTGAGTAAGACCCCGATGACAGAAGCCCGTGTATGACCGCAGTATTGTTGTCGATGAAGCTGCACGAGGGACCCCGTTGTAACCTTTTTGTATCATCACTGAGTCATTTCATGCCACTTTGTCTGGGCACTAGAGAGAAAGTATCGGCCAGGAATATTTTCAAGAGCAGAATGACAGCCGATCAATAGATTTAGTCATTCAGAGCTTATAAATCGTTTCTTCATAATCAGACACGGCAATATTTCTGATCGGATTCTTGATTATTGCTCTTCCTGAAAATTCTTTTATTATGGCAAAATAGATTTTAGTGCTTTTAGTTTAATATGTAAAATTTGTAGAGAGAACATTAAGATTAAAAATAACTCAGCGTGGTATTAAGAGGCAAACTCAGGCTGTAACCTGAAACAAATTCATCAAAAAGTCCCCGTATTTCATGACCTTTTTTTGGACAGATGAAGACTGTTACATCCGGGCATCAAATCAGCAGCAGCAACATTATCGACAGGAACTTGATATATATTCTCTTCTACGTGATTTTGATCCTTGATTTTTACTGATGAAACTTAATAATTTGACTGAAACAATTCCCTGGTCTACCTATAGCTTCCCTTTCTACATTTTATGTAAATATACGTCTTTAGTGTTTAGTCAATTACTGACTGCTCCCTGCTTTCGGGTAATCGCAATCGAAGATACCAATATTTTAAGAGACTATTGTAAGAAGAGGCTTTTTTCAAAAAAGATTGTAAACTACTTTAGTTTGTTTTATTTTCTGCTCTGTATAGACTCCTGCCATGTGAAACTCTTAAATCAAAGGTGTAACGAGTATCCAATTGGCCTCATGTTGAATTTAGGTTTAATTTCTAATGCTTGGTCTGGTTTTTCTGCAAATTTAATTACCAAATATAAAGCCGAGACTAGGCCTTAAATAAGATTGATCGTCGCACCGATTTTAGAAATCAAGCACTTTCTGTGTTTCCTAATGCCTTCTGGTCTCTGATTCCGTGATTCATGTACGGAAAGTTACGTAATGTGGAAATTATCGAGCTGTAGTTTGTTTTCCGGGAGAACTAGGCCATTAATCACCTTAATTCATCTGCCATCTGAGGACAAACCCGTCCTGTTTGAGGTGGGCATCACACGATTGATTTTATGTCTGTTCTTTGCAGAGGTTAAACTGGTGTCGCCGTACAAACCAATTCCTTTCACAGAAAGGGTGACCTTGAGGTCAGCGAAAACGTCACGTCCGGGGAGCAAGCTCTCTCTTTCAAACCGCAGTCTGAACGAAGGTAATTACTTCCTGGAACAAATCTGTTGTATCAAATATTTTTATCATATATGCACATGCAATGATATTTAATTCAAGCACACGCACATAACTTAAGTAACAATCCTGGTCTCGGCACCAGAAAACTGAGCAATTCCTGTTTTTGGATTGCGATTTTTGAATAAAAAAAGTTTTGCAAATCAGCTTTCTCCGAAATTCTTTAAATTGCTTTTAAAAGAATTACTTTAATTATTTAAGCGACTTATGGTGAAAAATACAAACATTACACCGTAGAATTTATCGAGACGAATCTTTCTGTAGGGAAATTGAATGCTGTATTTTTGATTATGTGGATATGTTCAATGTAATCGGCCTCCTTTCATAAAAGATCGATTTCTTTGCTGAAAATTCAGAATAGTTAGATAAGACGATGGTATTAATTGTTTATAACTATATTAACAGGTTTTGTTTTCATAGATTCCAGATATGTTTAAAAGCTTAATAACTAGCAAGTAAAGCCTAGACTTCTCATATTAGTGTTCATGACAAATAGGACATTCTCATGCAGCTGTTTAGATGTTTGAGCAAAATGCCCCTTTTTATTTATTTGTTCTTTACAATCAACATCCTTCAGAGGACTTTAAAAGTCCTATCTCTTGCATGTCTATATTCATTCGATTTCATTAAATATTCTATTTTTTCTGAGGTGTTTATTGAGTTACGTGGAGTCGATCCCACCTGCTGCTTCTCAAGTGACTGTTAAAAAAGACGTATAGTCTGTATACAAACTATAATCAAATACTCGGACCTAGGCGGTGTGTTGATGTCTTAGCTAACAAACAAGAGCAAGTGTGTGAAATGAAAAGGTGTAATGTACATAACACAATAGTCCGCTTCTTCTTGTAATATGACATTTATATGAATTTTGTCTAAGTCAGCGACGAAAGCAATCCTTTATTATTATTTCCGAATAATATGCTCCTAAGTTTTTTTCCAATCATTTCGTTAAATAATTTATTTACTCCTTACAGACTCTACGAAAGCGTTACGGTTTTAAGGTGTACTTGACAAATGTGTAATTTTGTTAATTTATGAAACAAACTTATCGATAGTTTTTATTTAAAAACCCAATATTTTGATGTTTGCCATTACAGTGTTTGGAGATTTGATATATTACATATTTTTAAATTCCAATTAATACTAGCGTATTATTTTTGTCATAAGATGTCATTTTTAAACGTGGAATAAACACTAGCTTATAATTTTTGTCATAAGGTGTAATGTCTAAACGTCGAATCAACACTAGCGTGTTATTTTTTTTCATACGATGTCATGTCTAAACGTCCCAATCAATACTAGCGTATTATTTTTGTCATTACATGGTACGTGTAAACGTTCCAATCAAAATTCGTTTTTTATTTTTGTCATTAGATGTCATGTCTATTAACGTCCCAATCAATATTAGCGTTTTATTTTTGTCATTAGATGTCATGTCTAAACGTCCCAATCAATATCAGCTTTTTATTTTTGTCATTAGATGTCATGTCTAAACGTCCAATCAATACTAGCGTTATAGTTTTGTCATTAGATGTCACCCAATCAACACTAGCGTTTTATCTTTTATTAGATGTCATGTCTAAGCGATCACCCACGGGATCAAAATCCCCCCTGTCCTCCCCCAGAACTGGCAGAAAACTCCGCGCCGTGTCCGCGGTAAGTCCCACTTAGAGATAATTAATCAATTTGTCTGACCATAAATTTATTTTAAAACTTTGTTAATCAATAAAAACTAGTTAATGCTGTTCTGTTTTATTTAACATGATGTAATATAATGATATATTGTCTGGTAAATAATTTGAGATTTTATTAAGGAAGACAAGAAAGACATATATATTAGTATACATTATTGCTTTGTGAACGTAGTTACAAATGCACATGCTATTTGAGCGTTGTACATGGTATGTGAACGTATTAAATATATTTTTTTCACTCTCATCACTGAATACAGCCAAAGTACAGAAATACCAACGGGGAGATGCTTGGTAAGAGAACATGTTAGTTCTGAATCTGAATTTACATTTCAATGTCACGTACTCTGCATAAACGGAACTGAATTGGCAGACAGATGATTCATATAATTTTATGCAAAGATATAGATTAACACTGTTAACGTGAATGGATCAATATTTAATAAAAATATCGAAAAATAAATCTTAAAAGATGTGAGTAAAAAAAAAAGGGTATTTAATTAATTCCATATTTAGCTGCTGCCAATGAACAAATGTGTTAAAATTCTTTGTGGTTTAAATGTTTTGTATCTTGAGCAATAAATGTTTTGTAACTTGAGCAATGTCTATTAAAACATGTAGAAGCTCAATAAATAATCTTTTTGACGGTCATACCCTTTTTTGATGTGGATACCTCCATTCGTAAATTAAAAGGAAATTATCTCGTTAAATGTAGAGTATTATTATGTAAAACAATATTTAGCGATAAAGTTAAGGAATATCATTGAATTTTAATTTATTCACTTACTTTAAATGACTTTTTAAATATTTGTATCATGCGTATTTTTTAAAATCAACCAAATAAATTAATAAATACGAGGGTCATTCAAAAAATACGTAGACAATGTTCCCCATCACCATATTATTATTACAAGATTATAGACTACGAACTTTTTGAATGACCCTCGTATCTGAATTAATCCCCCTTAGATGAGTCAGAGAATGGTCCGGAAGCCCTAAGAGCCAAGTATGACGTGGGACGGGTGATCGGGGAGGGAAACTTTGCCGTGGTCAAAGAATGCCAGGACAGGTGAGTAACAAAACGGTAAGACATACAGGTACAAATGTTTCACCTGACACTTCCCTGACCGTCTTCATGTTCTACCTCCATACCACATTATCAATCCCAGCCTCACTTTCCAAACTCTCCGTTTTAAAATCATTATAAGACCTTGTTTACGGAATGGATATATTTAAAAATTTAAAGATAAATAGATCTGAGTTTTACGACTTTTATGTGTCAACATCTTTACCCGCCATCGCACACTTATTTTTTTATGTTTACTTAATTTTTTTAACAAAGAAATCACATTAACTTCTCCCAGTTTCATACACTGGCCTTTTTGTAAAGGGATCACATTTATTGTGTTACCAGCCCATTGACATTTACTGATGGGTTCTGGAATTCCATTTGTAACACAGACTACATATTTCTTCCCCAGCAATTTCTGCTCGACTTCTATTATCCCTTATTGATTTTAATTTCAGAAGCACAAGAAAGAAGTATGCACTGAAGAAAATTGACAAGCAAAGATGTAAAGGCAAGGTACGGACTTAACCCTTGTGTAATTTAAAAAAATATATTTGAAACTTTATTGATAATTTTAATGATTGGAACCAAATAAAAGAATCCGAATTCATATTAAAATAGACACTTCACATAAATTAAAGCTGGGCTGTTATATAGTCGTGAATTAAACCAACCAATGCTGTACCTGCTACAAAGGTCTTATTGTACCAACCCAAAAGTGGCCAGGCATATATATAGTCAAACAAAAAAATAATGTGGCCAGGAGATTTTCATTATTGTAAGGGAAATATACGAAGCACTCTGACTCTATCTATAGATTTATAGCTGTATTTAGGTGTGTGGGTGCATATATTAATGAGTATCCTTCTACCATGAAGTTTTTTTTACTGCTTTCGACAAACAGTCACCATCGACTTCACTAACAGTCCCTATATGCCAGTTTCTGTTGTGCAGAATTTTTACTTCTGTTTCTTTGAATAGGAATTATAAGCATATTTAGTCCAATTGTGACGGATTTACGGTCGTAAAACCAATAAAGACATGGAATATTTGATTATAAACTTAAAACATCACCTAGATTTAGCCGTTTAGGGCACATTTAATGTCAATCAATCTTTAACATATAATTTGAGTAAATAAAATGATACCAACATTTAAATACCTTGAAAATTAGTATGTCCAATCACATTTTATTTGGAACGTGTAAATGAATGAAGACTTGTATTCTCTAACCTCAGGAGCACATAATAGAGAACGAAGTATCGATCCTGAGACAAGTAGACCATCCTAACATCATCCTATTGATTGAGGAATTCGATACCAGGGACAGTCTGTATCTAGTCATGGAGTTCGTAAAGGTACGTACACTTCCTAACCAGGGTCTTTTGCTAGGTGAAAGGGCTTTGTCTCTCGAACAGAACAATAATTTTGAATTTTCGCGCGTTAAGGGGCATAATCCAGATTTAAATATGTCATTGAGTTTGATAAAATATGAAATAGCCCTTTTATGTAATTTAGGGAGGAGACTTATTTGATGACATAGCCTTATCTACTAAGTACACAGAAAGAACCGCTAGCTATATGATCAACAATCTGGCCCAGGCTCTTAAATACCTCCATAATCTACGCATCGTACACAGGGACGTCAAGCCAGAGAACCTACTGGTAAGGCTCTCATTGACTTGAAGCTGTAATGTCTCCATTTAATCCGATTGTTTCCTCTCTCTGAGTATTTTTTTCTCCGCTGTGATTCAGATAATCGACCACGCGGATGGATCTAAGTCTCTGAAGCTGGGGGACTTTGGTCTGACCACGTACTGCGAGGACCAGCTGTTTACTGTCTGTGGAACTCCTACTTATGTAGCACCGGAAATACTATCAGAAGTCGGGTACGGTGAAAAATTCAAAATATCTTTCTGCTTTTATCTTCATTTTTAAAATCAAATGTCATAGTTAGTATAATAACCCCTACTTTTTTAATCCTTCAGGTATGACTTTAAGGTCGATGTTTGGGCAGCAGGTGTAATTTTGTACATCCTTTTGTGTGGATTTCCTCCTTTTGCAAGGTATATGAATTACATACCAAACTCAAAATCCTTCAAATAAAGTTTTCTAAGGACGTCTTTAGCACTCCACCCCTGAGTTCACCTCTGGTTTGTAGTGGTTGTTTACCGTTTATTTTTAGCCCCCAGAATGACCAAGAGGAGCTGTTTGACCAGATAGCGGAGGGGCGGTACGACTTCACCAGTCCCTATTGGGACGACGTGTCGGAATCCGCCATGGTAAGTACATTTCCTTTTTATTCCAAACAGTGCCACCCCCCTGATGTCAGTTTTTTAAAATTGTTTGTGTGAATTCAATGTTGACGTTTTCGTTTCTGATAGAATCTGATCAGCAATATGTTAGTGGTGGATCCAGCCGAGAGATTGTCGGCGGTGGACGTATTGGGACACCCCTGGGTCACCGTAAGCATAACTGTCATAAATCAACATCACAGAAATTTTGATTTATAATTACCAAATATTATAAAAAACAGAAATTTCAAGTATTATTCTTTCTTTGGCTGAAAGCTTTTTGATATCCTAAATGCAACGTACGTATTGTGATGCATAGAAGAAATTCGAGCTGAACATTAAAGGTTTTGGATTTATCAATGAATTCATAATGCTATTTTTAATATTCAGGTGTCATATATTTTTTATTTTTAGGCTGAGACTGTCAGAGATGAGGAGTTAGCTGTAGGGGAGAATATCCGTAACTTTTCCCGCCGAGACAAACCCTCCCGGAGCCGTGCCGGGATCAGACTCGTGGCGGTAGGTATCTTTCAATATCCTTACATGAAAACCTGATTTTTCTGCAATATTTTATAGAAGATTGGAATAATGCATGAAAACAAAGAAAGAGGGCGTATAAGGCGTGGACAATCCCCCGCTCTGAGACAAAATGTTTTTCAATTTTCAAAATTCACAGAAAAGTTAAATTTTTCTTAAATCATGTTCTCAGTAATGTCATCTCCAAACATTTTATCATTTTATTTAACTGAACGACTTATTATTTGAAAATCTTTATTTCAAAGTTGACAGTTAAGCATATTTAGTGGAAAATGGGTTTACTAGAGCTATAAAAAATGAATTTTGAACATGAATGGGTCAAGTCTCCATTTTTCGTTAACGCTTAAATGATGGAAACGTAAATGTAAAATCTATTTCATTTGTCCAAAAAATGGAATCTGAACCCATTCTACATGAAAATCGAAAATTTCTGAAAAAAATCACGCTTCAACAAACCCATTCATTTAATTCATACTGGCAAACGTTGATAATGCATATACATGTACTTCGTAGCGTAGTAGTTAAAGCGGTCGGTCTTGGACTAATCCCTAGGCTTTGGAGAGAGTTCTAATCATACATGAAGCTTTTTCTTTTTTGTTTTCAAATATCTTACAAACATTAATGAAAATTAAATTATTAATAAAATATTAAATCAATGAAATACAGAATTAAATGTGTAAAAATGATATAAACAATATAATTTTGAAAAAAAAATAACTTTTGTTTTTTCTCAGAGCGGGGGATTGTCCTCGCCTTGTACGCCTCCATTCTTTCAGATTAAAAAAACCACGTTCAATCCACTTTGAAATCTTCTTTGTTCACAGAGCACGCCTTTGGATCACCCCTCGCGGTATTTCCAGGGAAGGAGGTCGGGGCTTACTGTAACTAAACACCAATCAAACTCAGAGGAAGATGACGAAATCTTCTGACGTAACCAATCCTACCGCAAGACGCATTCATAAGTGGCTATTTCCTAATTTGCATTTATAACATGAACAACATGAATGTAAGAAGTATCATAGACATGTTATTTATTGAGTTTGCCTCGCTTTGATGAGTTGATGTCACGTGAATTAATTTACTTGATGGTGCTTTGAGTGGAGGTCATGCTACCTGCTTAGATGAACAGTATTAGATATTGATGTAAAAAAAAAAATAAATGGTTGAAAAACTCCAGTGTTTTTTTTTATTATAACATGTAAAAAGTTGATACAGAAAATAATAATATCGTAATAATCGTAATATCATACCTCTCGTTCCTAGAAAAAAATTGCGTTTCAAATTCAAATAGGTTTCTGGCTTCATAATTTTTAATAAATTATAAAGTTTCCCTGGGAAAAAAAACAATTCATAATCTAAAAAAAATATATTATTTTCTTCTAAATCTAGAATTTCATCTCAAGAAAGCAACAGAAACAATGGCAAAGACTCTCTTTAGAATTTCAAGTCATAAGTCAGGGTCTTGTATAAACCCTGATTAGTGTATTCTTGTCTGTTACCAAACTATGACAGAAACACTCATGACTGTAACCGCTCATTTTGATTAATAAGCGGGTAATGTGTCCGCAGACATAACCAGATTTCAATCGTATGGTGGATTTCAATAAAATTGAAGTGTCCCGCTCCGGTTCGAGATAATCGATGGTTTGTTGTGTGTTAGTTTTAAAACCTGCGATAGCGAGAGTCATCTGATTGGTTAATCGGATACTCTGACTGTGGGGCATCTGATTGGTTGATAGGATACTCTGTCTGCAAGGCATCTGATTGATTGATTGAATATTCTGACTGGGAAATATCTGATTCGTCGATTGAATACTCTGACTGGGAAGTATCTGATGGGTAAATTGAATATTCAGCCTGGGAATTATCTGATTGGTCGATTGAATATTCTGATTGGGAATTATCTGATTGGTTGATTGAATATTCTGACTGGGAAGTATCTGATTGATTGATTGGATACTCTGGTTTCGGGGAATTTGATTGGTTGATCTTTGTCTCCGAGTCATGCGATTGGTCGATTGGTATGTCTATATCTAGTCTTCTGTATTCCTCCTTGAACATTGCTAATACCAACACAGATAAGAATGACGTCACAAAAATTGCCCAATTTGGCCACATTTTCCCTAGAAAGAAATTTAATCTAAATAAATATTCTCTATTGTTGTTAATGATCCAAACATATGCTTATCACGATTGTAGAATTCTATTACAAGTACAGGTAAATTTACACAGTTTTTCTTCTCAGACGTCCAGGAGAGAAAGAGGGGGGGGGGATAATTAACGACATATAAATACAATTTCATTTATAAAAAACCTGTTACGTAACAATCTTTATGAACCTCCAATCTGCATCTCTTACCGATGTTTGGTATGAGTGAGATCAAGAGGAAGACAGTGCTGCCGATGTTGAGAAAGAAAGCTAGGAAGGCGGAAATAGTGGCCTCTGACACGGGGAAGAGGTTCTCACACGTCATCTCGTAGTAGAGGGGCTGGGCGCCACTGGTCAGGACACAAGCCGCAACAAAGGTCAAGTAAAACAACCCTGAAAAGTAGTAGTTACTATAATTATACTGGGCGCCACTGGTCAGGACACAGGCCGCAATAAAGGTCAAATAAAAAAACTCTGAAAAAAGTATCCACTATAATTATTAATTAAAATGTACATGGAAAAATATCCATATAAATCTTTAAAAGAGTCAAGAGATTTTTTGTTATAGAATTTTCCTTTTCAAATCTTTTTGAATGAACATAAAATAAAATAGTTTTGAAAATAAAATAAGACTTGGTTTAGATTACTAAAGTTACAACTATGAAACTGGACTTTTGCTGGGTATGTCTTTTTATTGCTAGCGCTCTCGAGCGCTAGCAACTACGCTAGTCCAAATTCCTTGAATACGCATGCTCGGCCGCCATGGTCGTGCATTCTGGGAAAACTGTGAAAAACTAACTACAGATAGACCGTACGATAACAACTTCGTTGTATCATATTGTAGCATGAGTTTTTTTTTTTTTTTTTTTTACATCTAAGCACAACTAAAGATAGATTCTAATTTCTGATTGGTCAATTCAGCCAATCTTACAAATTCCAGAAACAGGAGCAAGAATTTACACTAAAAATAACGAATAAATCCACTATTTGTGTTTAAAAAATTCTGATGTGTATGGCTTTTAACCTAACATATCTTGACAAAGATAACCCAAAGGACCAATTAAGCTACTTCTCAATCGGCATCTTCTTCATATAATATAGAGCCCCCACCCCATCTCTCCAGTAAAGGTCATATATGTTCCGTTGCGCCAAAACTCCAATAGGTCAACCTCCCCTTATTTCTTAACCAATATGTGTCTATAAAATACGCTTCACAAAACAATAATAACTTTATCAGTCTCCAGCCTCGATAAAAATTAAAGAATTCAGCAAAATAAATCACTTGATCACGGATCTTCCTTTCTGTGCTTAAAAATTGCTACGGCGCTAGCTCACCTATCTTTTTAAAAGATAAACTTGTACGTACAAGGTTCACTGGGTGTGACTTTTTATACGTACAAGGTTCACTGGACCAGGTATGACATTTTATACGTAGGTTCACTGGGTATGACATTTTATACGTACAAGGTTCTCTGGGTATGACTTTTTATACTACACGGTTTTATAGGTATGACTTTTTATACGTACACAGTTTATTGGGTATGATTTTTTATACATACAAAGTTCGCTGACTTTTTCATGCTCTTTATACGTACAGGGTTCACTGGGTATGACCTTTTATTCGTACAAGGTTCACTGGGTATGACATTTTATACGTACAGGATTCACTGGGTATGGATTTTTATACGTACAAGGTTCACCGGGTATGACCTTTTATACGTACAGGGCTCACTGGGTATGGCTTTTTATATGTACAGGTTTCACTGGGTATGACTCTTTATAGTACAAAGTTCTCTGGGTATGGCTTTTTATACGTACAGGGTTCACTGGGTATGACTTTTTATACGTAAAGGGTTCACTGGGTATGACTTTTTATACGTACAAGGTTCACTGGGTATGGCTTTTTATACGTGCAAGGTTCACTGGGTATGACCTTTTATACGTACAAGGTTCACTGGGTATGACCTTTTATACGTACAAGGTTCACTTGGTATGGATTTTAATACGTACAGGGTTCACTGGGTATGACTTTTTATATGTAAAGGGTTCACTGGGTATGACCTTTTATACGTACAAGGTTCACTGGGTATGGCTTTTTATACGTGCAAGGTTCACTGGGTATGACTTTTTATACGTACAAGGTTCACTGTGTATGACCTTTTATACGTGAAGGGTTCACTGGGTATGACTCTTTATACATACAAGGTTCACTGGGTATGACTTTTTATACGTACAGGGTTCACTGGGTATGACCTTTTATACGAACAAGGTTCACTTGGTATGACCTTTTATACGTACGGGGCTCACTGGGTATTGCTTTTTATACGTACAGGGTTCACTGGGTACGACTCTTTATACGTACAAGGTTCTCTTGGTATTGCTTTTTATACGTACAGGGTTCACTAGGTATGACTTTTTATAAGTACAGGGTTCACTTGTAATGACTTTTTATACGTACAAGGTTCACTTTGTATGACCTTTTATACGTACATGGTTCACTGGGTATGGCTTTTTATACGTACAGGGTTCACTGGGTATGACTTTTTATACGTAAAGGGTTCACTGGGTATGACCTTTTATAAGTACAAGGTTCACTGGGTATGGCTTTTTATACGTACAAGGTTCACTGGGTATGACCTTTTATACGTACAAGGTTCACTGGGTATGGCTTTTTATATGGACAGGGTTCACCGTGTATGACTTTTTATACGTACAGGGTTCACTGGGTATGACCTTTTCCAGTAACAGTACGAAGAGAAGGAAGAACAAGGTAGCGACGCCGAAAGTGACCACCATTATAGACTTCGTCTTCCTCTGTAGAAGGTCCGATACTCTAAAAATAGATTAATCTATTGATTAAAGATCATACATATCGAAGCTTGTAATTTTAAGGTGAGGAGTGTATTTAAATAATAAAATGCTTTCTTTGGTTGATAGTACGGAAATTTTTATCGCAGTTGTTGCAGAAAAAAAATGATTTCGCGGGTTATGTAATTTATTTTTCTGCAACAGCTGAGACGTAAATTCCCGTTCTAACATACAAAGAAATTTTATTGTTTATTATTTACATCAGTATGAAAAAAACATTCACAGTAAAATTAAATACTAGTATGTTAAATTTTGGATTTATAGTTGAATATATCATTGTATGCATGACTGATGGAACAGCCATTGTTCAAGAAATCTAAGCACGTGGCTTGCTTAGTAACGTTTATGCACGGATTAATGGCAATGGTCTTCATAAGAAATAAACGATAAAATATTTAGTGGATGTAAATATAATAATATACAAGGTTTCAAACTTAATGAACTAATATACATACAGACATTCTTCTCTTATTTTCGACTTTTAGAAAACTCATTCCAAATGATCAGAAAACGGTCAGAAAACTTGTACCTTGATAGAATAATTCCTAATATGATTCCACCAATGGAACCAGAAAACGACATCCTGCCGGCCTCTGTCTAGATAGGAAATGATCGAGTCAATAATTACAGGTAGGTCTAAGTTCGAGTAGGAGCACTAGCTATTTCCAAGAATTTCATTTGAAGTAAAAATGTGTAATCAATTCATTGCACTAAATTAATCCATTAAAATCAGTTAGGCCAAAAATTAAGTGTTACATTATCAGTACAATTCCTAACGCCAAAATGAATACCTGAAATATCTGAATAGCTGAAATAATGAACCAATATATTTTTTCCTATCACCAAAATAGTAAATAACAATGCTGCAGGAAAAAATGGTGATAGGTTAAATTTTGCTTTAAGAATCGAGATCAGTATATTTATAGTGATCCGAATATGAAATATAAGAAGAAAAAAAATTCACCTGAGATATTCCAAAGGGATGTAGGACAACATCTGAGGTAGTGATCCAAGTCCCGTATACTGCCGTGGGGATCGCATAACACAACGCCAGGTGCCAAAATCTCCACTGTCTGTAAAGTAATCATAATAAGAAATGTTTGTGAAACACTTATGCCCCTTCCCCCCCAAAAATGTCTCGATCATACCCAAAACAAAACTTGACCTAGATACGGTATTCCTATGAAAAATCTGTAAACAAAATTCCATTTTAGTATGTGCAAGTGTTTTCTGCTAGCGAAACCCTTGACTTGCGAATTCAGATACCTGAAATATTGTCCACTGATCTAATCATTATGCACAAAATATTAAGGTCTCATTGATTGATCAACACATTTACTCACGTGACTGCTGTTCTAATTCCCTCCCACATCCCGAGCCTCTCTTTGGTGGCGGTGATGCTTGGCGGGTGTTCCGGTTTGTTGGGGAAATATATCAGAACGGAAAGAAAGAGCAGCACGGCGACACCACACTCTGAAGAGAGTGAAAATTCTATAGAGCCAGTTCACGGCCAGAGAGTTTAACGGTCACTTTTACTTGAAGGAAGGAACATGACATACCCGGTATTACTTTCTTTCATTTACAATATTTTGTTTCTTGGAATTGAAACATATGGACTGTACAAAATAATAAGCTAGACGCTCTATAAGGCCTTTACATAAACATGAATAGTTTTAATAAAATAAGTTATATATAATCACCTGCATAATTTAAAGTATACAGTCTGTCTTTCACCTCTTGAAAATCTGTAAAAATGTAATTGCTTGAATTAAGACATACATTTTTCTCACGATTTCTTTAAAATGTAAATCTCATTTTTAATAGTAAAAAAATAATCAGAATTTAAAGAATTAAATATTTAAGTACTTGTAATACATAATTATTAAGATTAGTTTTTTTGTTAAACATTAAATTTTCACTTACTTGGATAAGTTTTATTTTGCTCACTGCAGTTTGAATTTTTTGACCACGTAACATTATCACATATAACGATTGGCTCAGGTACAACAGCGGGCCCTTTAAATTGGCATTTCTATTCTTTAAATGTTCTTGATGACTTTTGATTTAAATGTATATTCATAAATATTTGATTGAAATATCTATAAAGAAAAATATAAAATGCCTCTTCCATTAACCATGGAAAAAAATTACTGAAAATAACTTTAATTAGGCCTATTACATTCCCTTTTTAACAATAGTGAATGACCATTAGTTTTGCTCGTTGGTTCAAAATTTACCTACGACAAAAACAAATGCCCCGCCCATTCCGGCGCTGACAATGTAAAACACCGTAGCAGTAGCTCTTTGAGTGGGTGGGAACCAAGTCTCTGATAGGACAGTCGGGCCACATGACGTCACGGCACCACCACATCCGTTTAAAAACAATCCAATAGGGATCAGCCTTGTTAAAACAATAAGAAATTTTTAGAAAAAAATGTAAAAAGCTGGCCAAGTTTGATTTAAGGTACATTGATAATCTGATAAGAGAGATAACTCTTAATGACAGAAATGTCTATATATTATTCCTTTATAGATTTGCCAAGTTGAAGTGTCTTTTTGTCCAATTTTGCCCAGCAAGCTATACTATAATTGTTTGTATTTTACTTATAAAATAAATTTCTTTTTGGAAAATCAATAAGGTTCAAGCAACATTTTATGTGAATGAGCATAGGGTTAGTGAACTTTTAAACAATATTTTCAAAGAAAGTTCTGTACAAAGTTAATTCTTTAAAAAATGTAGTTACCATGAGCTGAGGCTGTTGTTGAGAGGGAGACTTTTCAGCGTGATTCCGACAGCAGTCAACAGGGTACAGAAGATCATTCCATACCTCATCCCTAAAAATATTTATTGTATTCTAAATAATAAATTATGTAATTCTAGAGAAATACCATGACGCGTTATATCTATTAGTATTATGATCATTTATGATACCTTTTGCAAACACAATCCAGGTAACAGGTAAAATCATCAGAATTGTACCAATATTCCCATAATTCAACGACATGTCTATGTTGGAATCCGACCAATCGTAGACCAGCTTTACGGATTGAGCGATGGGTGGAAACTCCGCCCAGGCCGCATTATACAGACAGCAGTGGATGGAGACAATGGTCAGCAGATACCACCGGACGCCGTACGTCCGCACCACCACATCGACAGGGCTTCCGGTCGACATCGACTAGCTGACATCCGCTACCGCCCGACAGAATTTTAATCGTTCACTAATCTTCATTTTATGAATTGTTGTCTAAGCATATGATAATGTATTAAATTGAGTAAGATTTATCACACTGATATGTATACCATCGATAACACTCGGAGATAACACCAGAGGGTACACCTTAATCTTCATTATATAAATCCTGCTGGACAATACTGACCCCTCCATATCATGCCTTCTAACTTCTCAAATATCATTAAGGTTACAATGATTCTATAGTGCGCGTGATGTACATCTTTCCAAGCATCATCTCAATTTTAAGCAACACACTTACGAAAATCACAGTATTTTTTTTAGATTAAGTAACAATAAAGATTTTTAATAGTAGTCTGATTTTCCAGCTACTGACTAAATATACAGTAAAACCAGATTTTTGTAATATGAAATTTTCGCAGTTTAAAGTGATTGATTGTGTGTTGTTCTGCGTCCCATTCAAGAATTTTTCACCCATATAGAGACGTCACCATATACCGGTGAAGGGCTGCTACACCTTGAGTGTGAATCGCAATTTTTCACGCCTGAACAAGAGGCAGTCTCTACCCAGAGTTATCGTTTCACTTAAATTATACCTTTGTCAATGTCTTAAAAGTAGTACGAAAGCGGGGGAACGTGAATATTTTTCAAATGTTATTTAAAATGGCCCACAAGAAGATTTACACATAAATTTGTGTCAATGCTGCAAGTTGTTTGTCTCTAAACCATGTTGATTTTTATCGGCAATGCGTTTTCAATTTTCCACGTTCGCAATATCCTTCCGAGAAAAAATTCCCTTGTAAGATATATTGAAAAAGCGATATTTGTTTCTATTTCTCATATATAAACTTTCATTTAAGATGTTAAAGAAGAATATAGAAGTTTTACATTCATAATTTATGATGCAATAGAACTTTATGCTAAGATAAATCTTGGCATTTAGATGTTGACAGGGGTGTTGTAGCGAAGCGCAATACGCCCTCTGGTGAGAGACTGCAAAAGAGGAGGGGGAAAGGTACAACATGGCTAAACTGATCGATCGATTGCATTTTATTTAACGTCTCGAAAATTTTTCACTCATATGGAGGCGCCATCACTTGCCAATTGTCCTATACTCGGCACCTACGGCCATTGAGCATTTCGGGATCTTTTTTGTGCCAGCACCTACTGCGACACGGGACCCCGGTTTATACAGTCTCATCCAAAGGGCCAGTCTCCACGTCTTTGACCCGCGAGGTAAAGATCAGTGGCGTAGCGTTTTTTTACTTACCTGAAAAAGTTGACAAGGAAAAAAAAAATGTAAAAGGTAAACTTTTTTTTCTCAGTGTCAACTACTTTTAGTACCAATTCTAATACTACATTTTCGTTACATCACTAAAAGTCTAAAAGTTGGGGGGCCAACCAGGCTTTCAATTAACATTTCCCATAGTACATGTAAGGTTGGGAAAAAATGGGGGGCAGGCCCCCCTGTTGCTACGTCCCTGAAGATCCACCCCTTACTTCGCAATTCTAGAGCAAACGCTCGAAACACTGCAGAAGGCGCAGAACTGAAGAGGAGGGGAAAATCAAAACATGGATAAACAGAACAGGAGGGGGAAAAGAGTACAACATGGCCAAACAGAAGAGGCGGGGAAAAACAGTACATGTCTTAATAGAAGAGGAGGGGGGCATGGCTAACCAGAACAGGAGGGGAAAACGGTATTACATGTATATGGCTAAACAGAAGAGGAGGGGAAAAACAGTATAACATGGTTAAACAGAAGAGGATGGAAAACGGTACAACATGGCTTAACAGAAGAGGAGAAAACAATACAACTTGGCTAACCACAACAGGAGGGGAAAAACAGTACTTTATGGCTAAACATAACAGGAGGGGAAAACAGTACAACATGGTTTAACAGAACAGGTGGGAAAATCAGTACAACATGGTTAAACAGAAGAGGATGGAAAACAGTACATCATGGCTAAACAGAACAGGAGGGGAAAACAGTACTACATTGTATTTGGCTAAACAGAACAGGAGGGGATAAACAGTACTACATTGTATTTGGCTAAACAGAACAGGAGGGGAAAAACAGTACTACATTGTATTTGGCTAAACAGAACTGGAGGGGAAAAACAGTACTACACGGCTTAACAGAACAGGTGGGAAAAACAGTACAACTTGGCTAAATAGAAGGGGATGGAAAACAGTACCACTAGGCTAAAAAGAAGATGAGGGGAAACAGTAAAACATTTCTAAACAGAAGAGTAATGGAGAAAACAGTACAACATGGCTTAAAAGAAGAGAGGGGGAAACAGTACAACATGGTTAAACAGAACAGGAGGGGGAAAACAGTACAACATGGCTTAACAAAAGAGGAGGGGGAACAGTACAATATGGCTAAACAGAGGAGAATAGACAAACAGTACAACATGGCTTAATCGAAGAGGAAAGGGACAAACAGTTCAATATAGCTTAACAGAAGAGAAAAGGGGAAAACAGTACAAAATGTCTGAACAGAAAAGGAAAGGGTAAAACAGTACAACATGGCTTAACAGAGTAGAAGGGGAAAACAGTGCAACATGGCTAAACAGAGGAGAAGGGGAAAACAGTGCAACATGGCTAAACAGAGGAGAAGGGGAAAACAGTACAACATGGCTAAAGAGGGAAAACAAAAGAGGAAGAGATAACAGTACAACTTGGCTAAACAGAACAGGAGGGGGAAACAGTTCAATATGACTATACAAAACAGGAAGGGAAAAACAGTACAACATGGCTAAATAGAACAGGTGGGAAAAAACAGAACAACTTGGCTAAACAGAAGAGGAGGGAAAAACAATACAACTTGGCTAAACAGAAGAATAGGGTTAAACAGTACAACATGGCTAAACAGAACAGGAGGGGAAAACAGTAAAACATGGCTAAACAGAACAGGTGGGAAAAAACAGAACAACTTGGCTAAACAGAAGAAGAGGGAAAAACAATACAACTTGGCTAAACAGAAGAATAGGGTTAAACAGTACAACATGGCTAAACAGAACAGGAGGGGAAAACAGTACAACATGGCTAAACAGAACAGGAGGGGAAAAACAGTACACTGTGGCAAAACAGAAGAGGTGGGGAAAAAAAGTACAACATTGCTAAACAGAAGAGTAATGGAGAAAACAGTACAACACTGCTTAACAGAAGAGAGGGGTAAAACAGTACAACATGGCTCAACAGAAGAGGAAATGGGAAAACAGTACAACATGGCTCAACAGAAGAGGAAAGGGGAAAACAGTACAACATGGCTTAACAGAAGAGGAAAGGCGAAACAGTACAACATGGCTAAACAGATAAGGAAAGGGGGAAACAGTACAACATGACTAAACAGAAGAGGAAAGAACAAAACAGTACGTGACTAAACAGAATAGGAGGGGAACACAGTACACATTGCTAAATAGAAGAGGAAAACAGTACAATGTGGCTAAACAGTAGAGGAAAGGGCAAAACAGTACAATGTGGCTAAACAGAAGAGGAAAGGGGAAAACATTAAAACATGGCTTAACAAAAGAGGAGGGAAAACAGTACAACAAGACTAAACGGAAGAGGATGGGAAAACAGTACAACATGGCTTAACAGAAGAGGAGGGGAAAGTAGTACAATGATATATGAGTACTAAACTACGAGAGAATGAGGATTTAACTTTATTCTGAATTGATCTCCACATTACCAACTTTTTATTTTATCAAAAACATGATAAAATTTGGAATGTGGCTACCTCAAATAGGATGCTCATGTATTTCTGTATTTTCTTTTAAGGTACTGTAAAAATCAGTTGAAGAAACATTGTGTTGCTATGACATTTATTAATTCTACTGTATCAATCGAATTACATACAAAACTGTGCTTAGTCTCTACCCCAAAAAATACACAAATGTTGATGAAATGATTAATTTGAAAAAGCACTTGCTATACACGACCCTGATCAAGTAAGCTAAATTGGAATGGAACAAATGTTCAATCACTTTGATTAACATACTTGCACAATAAAGAACCTGGACTGCACACAAACTAATTGTCCTGTGTCTTCTCCAGTAATAACCTGACAGTAATCCCCTTACTGTCTCACTACACACAGTCTTCATACAGTAGTTAGAAAGTTAAGATCACAGTATTGTTATGGTTACAATTCCCAGTCTAAGGGGAGATCACTCAGTCCCAGTATAATGTCTCACTCAGCTGTTCATACTGGACAGACTTGGTAAATTAATGCCGAGTTTCTTTGCGACATTTAACTGTGCCTTAGCAGCATCAGACAGGGAGAAGAGATGTGCCATTTCAGATTCCGTCTTGGACAAAGATATCGCTTTCTGAAACAACTCAATGGCTTTTTCCATACTACCAGGGCCCCTGGAAAAACAAATGCAGGATCAAAATCACAGGTTCAATCTAAACAACTATTTATATATAAACTCAAAAAACACAATTAATGAAATAATTAATGCCCTTCACCACAATTTTTTTGATAAAACTTATAACTTACTTTTCATTTACCTTCTCTATATATAAGATGTATTTAATTAGTAAGAGTTGTCTCTCTTTTATGAATTGAGCTTAACTTACTTTTGTACCTCCAGAGTCCCTAACACTTCATATGCATATTCACATTTGGGATCCAGCTCTATGGCTTTATTAATGATGGAGGTTGCTTCCTGTATGTTTTGTTTCCATTGTAACTGTAACAATCTGAAGTAAACAAAAATCTCATCTGTTTCCCTTTATTTTGTAATTTTCAGTGAACAGGTTATCTTCAAAAGTAGTCCCCCACCACCCATCAAATTAAAAATGCTTTTAATACAACCACCCATCTAAATTTAAAATACTTTTTTTAAAGAATTGTGTTTGAAGTTATGTATCATAAAATTTAATGTACCGGTACTTTTTTCAAGCATTTGCACTTAGTGCAACTTGAAATGAGTGTTCGCTTTTGGGATGTATCCAAACAATGGACTCATTTAAAAAGACAAAAAAAATAAATATGATGCAAATCTAAATATTATGCACAAAACTTTCATTACTTTGAAAATAGTTTTAATCTTTTTTGAAAAGAATTTAGAAAGATATCTTTATGCAAATTTTAACAGAAAAAAAAGTTTTGTAAGATTTTACAATCAGCTATTTTTTTTTAGTTCAAGTCCAAAGTTCTTTTGTAACACAGGCCTCAGAGTTCCTGCCTATAGCCTATAGGTTTCCGTTTTTTTTTTGGGGGGGGGGGGACTAAAGTTATGTAGGACATTGTCTATTTAGTGAGATGTGAAAAAAAAAATACAAAGTCTCAATCCCACCTAACAGCCGTGCAGGCACTTGTTTCTGAAATATAATTTTTAAATTCATTTGTATGTTACGACCAGGATAAAATATATTCGAGGTACATGTAACATTCAACAGGTTAAAGATTGGTACATGTATGTAATGACATAATACATGTATATTGTAACAAACCCTGTTATATATAAACATTATTTTACACCGTATTTGGTATAAAGTTAAAAATTTGACCTGCAAACTCCATAGTCATGCTCTAAAATGTTTATTATCAGATACTTTTTTTCAACTTTCGGTTTTAATCAAACGATCTCTCTGATTGTTTCTAATATCATTTAATTTACCAATGTAATCACGTTTGAATAAATTGCTGGAATGAAACTTGAGCTGGAAGCAACAAAGAACACAAGAACACAAAGAAATAGTGTCAAAATCCTCCACTGTCAGTGCACCACGTGCTTTTATAATTATTTGCCTTTGTTTCCCGTTTGTTCGATTCTACTTTCACTTTCAATGTAAACACACTTCTCAACTGTTTAGGATGTTTTTTAAAAAAAATAAAATCAATATTTACTGGCTTATACAAAATGAAAGGAGGGAAGTTCTTTGCAGTTGATTATTTGTGAGGGTAAGTGCAACCACCCATCTAAAAATATATCGGATGAGGACAACCACCCATGCAAATTTAATTGCTCCAGTCCCCATTACCCATGGATACAAAAATATATGAAGTGCCGTCCAACGCTCCCATACATTTTTTGTGTGGAATAGCCCTTATCAGAAAAGCTCTGAGTTCCACCTATCAAGCATAAACAGTGCTTATATTACCCTCTATGTACGACCGCTGTAGCATTATCTGGTTCCAGCTCCAGAGATTTAGCAAACTCGCGATCAGCCTCCTCAAACTTCCCAGCATCAGCAAGGGCCTACACAAAAAAAAAATCACAGAATAAAAGCTTAGATGTACATGTAGTGCAACATTACTGAGTTGTAATGGTAAAAGTATAGAGAAATACCTGAGCATACAGGGCTCTGGCCTCTCCGTAGTCAGGGAACATGTCAACACATTGTTTGTAGGACTGTAAGACAGACTGAGGAAGAGGGAGGTTCATACCCATCATCTGGGACGTCGCCTTCTTGTGTTCTGTAAACAGAAAGTGTAATGATAAATGTCAGGGTAGAAATATGAAAAACTTTTAGGTGTCCATTAATAAACAACAGTTAAGAAATTTTGAATACATAAAGTACATTTATTGCAAAACACCTTTTTCTGAGAACAACTGATAATCCCTACATTGGGGTAGAAAAAAAATTTTTACTGACTAATTATGGAGGAATGTTTTATTGGCAAGCTTACTAGTTGGTTTGTGGATTTAGGAAGGGGGAATAATAAAATGGAGGGCATCTTACTAGCAAATGACTTTTGTACATGGGAGGGGGGATTATTGTCATCTTTATACCAGCAAATGACTTTTGTATGTGGGAGGGGGGATTATTGCCATCTTACCAGCAAATGACTTTTGTACGTGGGAGGGGGCGAAGGTTGTATTTTTACTGATAGCATTCTCCAGATCTCTGATGGCATCCTCCATTCTGTCCAACTGAATGTTGTGCTGTTAACATTAAATAAACAACTGTTATTTCTTTTCATATATTTATATACTATAAAATTAAATCCTCTATAATCTATAAATAATTCATGTTATCTGGGTAATTTACACACACCCCCCCAAATCCTTTGACACACATTAGACATCTATTTAATCTTGTTTTGGAGATTTCATAACCCTCCTCCCTTTCCCTTGCTTTCCTAAGATTCCAACACTTACATGTCCGCGGTGATGATAGACATCTACGTTATCTGGGTCGATTCTGACGGCTGTCGCGAAGTCGTCCAGTCCCTCTGTGTGTTTCTCCTGCTGTATATACAGAGTTCCCCTCTTGATCAAGGCGTTCACCTTCACCTGAAAATCAACAAAAAAATGATAAGGTTCAACTGAACCAATAGGTTAAAAATCAAAATTCTTGCATGCTAGGGGCCCGTTTTACAAAATAACTTAGGATTGAGATCAAAACTTTAGATTATTGTAAAATTTTGCAAACTTAATAATTCTCTTTGAAATTGTCCTGTAAAGATATCTTACCACATTCCTTTTAAAAAGTTTAAAATAATTTTCAATGTTTTGTTAATTAAAAAGTTAAATGAAGAATTAAATTTGGTCTTAAATCGTACATCCTTTCGTAAAACGGGCCCAAGAACTTAAAACATTCATCTAAATTCTTTACAATTACTTTGTACAAACTGACCCTTTTGTCTAGTGTTTCAGCAGCTAACACTTGGTTTAAGTCTTCTAGGGCCTCTTTTTGTTGATTACACAGGAAATACATGGTTCCCCTAAGGAGCCTCGCCTCCACCTTTTTGTTTGTGTTGGCTGCGATTTCCTTGGAGCAGCAGTCGATGATCCCCTCATATTCCTCCGCAGCCAGCTTCTGCAGTGCCCCCTGGTAAGGACTGTCGTCCTCGGAGTGTCCGTTCTGCTGTGTTTGTAGGGCTTTGGCCGCGTTTATGATGGGGTCATTTTGGAATGACCTTAAGTAAGTACGGATAAACTGCCTCGAAGGAATCATTGGCTTCTTCTTCTGTTAAAATATACACAAAAAAGTTTGTTCTCCCTTCCATACACTGACTCAATTTTACATATAAATTTCAAACATCATTACTCAAACCTTACAAAATTTAAGACATTTGAAAGATTTAATTTAATAGCAAATTAAAGCATTTCATATGAAATTGCAACACTGGTTTTCTCTGCAGAAGGTGAATAATTTTTTGCAATTATTAAGTGAAAATATATACATAACCCTTAGGGTGTGCTGTTTTATTAATGTTTTATTTTTTACTTTAAATGCCTCCTTGGCCTTGGTTTGTCCCAGGGTTTTCAGGACTCGGTCAGCGGTCATCAGAGACTGGGGGTTCTGGAATCCCTCCAAGATACACACTGCCGTCACATCTAGGAAATTCAATAGATATAAGTGTGCAGTATATCATATGAAGACAGCAAAAAAGAGGCTTTCAGTCACACAAGTTGCATGAGTTTCTTACTTGCAGGCTTAAAATGGTATTCTCAAGTAAATGGATCTTATAATTTGGTAAAAAAAAATAAATTATTTTTTCATTATCATAATGAATAAAGCTTGTCTTTTATTTGCCCAGGATGCAAGTTTAAATATATGATCAACTACCGTAGCCTGAATCACTGACCCAGGGCTAATAGTCATCTTATGTTTAGAGGAAAGATAAAAACTCATCAAAAGCATGCAAAAAATTTGCATTTATCCAGAAGATAAAACATTTCGCTCACCTTCCAAAGCTTGAGTTAGGTCCCCACTTTGTTCACATGCTAACGCCCTGCGCGACAGAGCCTTCTGGTATTTAGGATTCAAACGTAATGCCTCATTACAGTCGTCTATTACCATCTTGGTATTTTTCTACATAGCAAAACATAGCATTAGTCTTATTATCTTAAGATAAACTTATCTGTCATATTTAACTACAGTTACAAGCATTCTTCTTATTTGTTACTTGTTTACATTTTTCTAATAATCAAATCGGAGATTTACACAAACTTCTTACCAGTTTTTCATAAGCTGCTGCTCTGTTGTGATAAAACGTGGACAGAGCCTCTTTGTCGCCCGGGGGACACATTTTGATGGCGTTCGTGTAACAGTTAATGGCCTGGTCATATTTTCCTCCCTTGAAGTATTTATTTCCCTTGTTTTTTTCTGCCTGTGCCTGTTCACTGGGAGTCAACTCCTGAGAAAACAACAAATATACAAAGTCAACATTCTATTCAACATTGATCTGACTGTATATACTGTAACAATTCAGAGAGACTTGAATGTCAACATTGTGGGTAAAGAACTTTATTCGATAATAACCAATAACTGCCCCCCAAATTCAAACTTTGACAGAGAAATATTTTATTATGTTCTTAGACAGGGGGATATGTGCTGACTTCATAGCAATGAATATTTTCATTAGCATGCAATGACGTCATATGTTTGAAATGACGTCATGAAAATGAATGTAAATTTAAAATTTCCATGATTTCTACTGAAAAATGTATAAATTACATCGATATTTTGAGTAAAAGTCACCGAGCGCAGGTCTGATCAGGTTCAATATTTTGATTTAATGTGTAGAATGATAATATCAATGAAATATGTAAATATTGTTCCTGAGCAAGCTTGAGCTCCATAAATTTTAAGCTATTGTTGAAATTTTGTCCATTTTTTCCTCTCACTAAAAATCAGAGTAAAATCACAGTAGTTTGTGACGTCATAAAAACAAATATTCTCAATAAACTACTCTGATACTATAATATGTTCTGTTAATTTAGATTTCTCATTCAATTTATAGAATTCAGCACATATTTCAAGAATTTTTTAAAATTTTTTAAAATTTGACTTTTGTGGGGGCAAAGATATGCAATATACCTCACATAGTTCTTTGTAACTGGTGAAAGCAGAAAACTGTTGACAAAATATGTTGAATTTTTCTATTGTATGGATTTATCATATGGGTTGGAGGTCATGCACAATTTATGAGCTCTAAAAGAATCGATCATCATGATCATGATTAATCTAGTGATAATTTGTTATATATTTAACTCTATCTATAGTCTCCAGATTTGTATCTTCAAGTTTTTTCCACACACCGCAGCTATACGGAGTGTTTTGATTGTTGTAAGGGTGTCATGTCCCAAGACACAGACTATTCTGAACTAGATTCAGTATTTTTATCAAAAAGAAATTTAATAAAAACATTATTTTATTAATAATATTTATGTTCTGAAAATAAACATTTCCTACATCCTTTAAAATGTCGGTAAATCAAGCTTCTTATTTGATTAAGCCTAGTATATATATATAACAAGTAAACATTGATGTAACCATCAATTGTCGCCCGGGAAATATATGAAGTAAACAATGGAAATGAGTCTTGATCATCAAACCGCTTAGAACCGTCTAATTGATGGGGACGATAGTCGCGAATATTTTGAAAACTTATAGTGGGATAAAATTCAAACAAAAAGGATACCATTTTAAACTTAATCAATTCCCAATGTTGGCTGCATAAAATATAAATTGAAGTTAGACACATGCATCACCTATATTTCAAAATGTATTATTTTTCAATTTTAGAATGATAAAACATGAACTATGCAGAGTACGTTTAGGCGAGAAGTAAAATTCGATGTTCTAAAAAAAGGGATCTGTATTTTTTTTTTTTTATAGTAAATGATAAGCAACTTTATATATCAAATATGCAAAGCATATTTATTTTTACAGATTCACTTTATGGAAGTAAATATATTATGTATCTCGTAATTTGGAAAGGGAAAGAACATCCTGATTAACAATCTTTTCAATGTTGAGAAAACCTTTAATTCTGAATAACTTCTCCCACCCCAATCACCATACCCAACACTTAAACTTATATGTATAGAGCAGCCCGGTCCTCCGGGCTGCAATAAACTAAAAAAAATATCTACAACAGGAAAAAAAACCATTGTCTTTGAACTGGGCCTGATTTACATGTGAAGGTCACAGCTTCTGGTTTTTTAGATAACATTATTTTTACATTCATCAATATAATCAAAATAAAAAAAATTCAACAACATGCAAGTAACCTTTTCAGGCTTATCACTGCCTTGTGAAGCTGGAGTTGCTGCTTTCGCTTTCGTGGTCTCGGTTTTACTTTTGTTTTCGTCTCTTTTCTTTTGGGTCTGGTTTTGTCTGCGTTTTCTGACATACCACAATCCACCCAGGACTACTGCGATAGGGGCACCCACTGCCAGGCCGATTTTCCATTTCGGCCACGCGTCGTTCGTGGTTTCCGTAGGGACTTCCACGCCGATACGTCTGGCGGCTGCCATGCTTATTACCCCAACGTGTCACGTGACAATTTTAATATTACACATGCAGACGGAAAATAATTCTCCGGAAAAATCAGAAGTGTTAGAGGCCTATTTCGAAAATTCATATATTTTCCCCAACTTCTTTAATATTAAATGTTGGCTTATTAATTACTTCCTCAAGACAAAGCAGTAGCGTAAAGGAGAAACACGAACAAACCACTGAACCTTACCAACCCTATCCCCCTGTAGCCCGCACAGAGTCGCGGGTTCCAGTCCACTGGGAGACGTGGTGACTAGTGAAAAAAAGTTCTCCAGAGGGAAATTAAACACCTCTCCCCTTTTAGAATTTTTATGAAATAAAAATCGATTAAAAAATATACATGGATTCCTGTATGCCGTCATTTTTTACTTTTGTTAATTTTTTAGAAATTGGCCTTTTAGGGTTTTTAAAAATATCCGTCTGATCAATCAATTAAACTGTAATTTAGTCATTCAATTTATTTAATTAGCAATTTAATTAAGAATTTGTGGAATACGTTTCAAACTAAGTAACTTTTAATATATATACATGATGTAGGAGTATGCCCAGATTCCGTGCGAGTTTAAGGTTGTCTTTTCCAATGGAGTTGAAGAGTTCCGATTCTTGAAGGAACTATCTACTATATTTTTTATGTCTATATATGGTGTTGTACACTTCTTCTACCCACCCCTATGCATTGACGTTGAAGTTTGACCAACTTAAACATTGACCATAAACTCTTGAACAATTAAAACAAAATTTTCATATTAAATTGTTTTTCCTTTATTAATGTCAATCACTTCAACAACAACAAAAAAAAAAAATCATAATTTTGATCTCCCTTGATCTCATGTATAAGTTTGCAAATTCTGCTACCTTCATTTTTTCGATTAAAGACTAAATACGCATGCTAGCCGGGAAATGGTACTTTTTGTGTTTCCTTACTTGCCGCTTCATATATTCACGGAGGATCACAAGAATTTCTCCCTAGAATAATAGGACACGGCTTCTTGATTTTCCCAAGTCTGAGAATAAGTTATACTTTTAGGATCTACTGGTTATTGATCCTGACTCATAAATCTACCACGGTAAACACTGATCCAATTAACTAATCAATGCAACCCTCCTTCTAGAAACTAATTACGGAAATTAACTCGAAGTGATTAATTTATATTTACAATTTACGGTAGTAAAACTGGACAATATAAATCCAAAGATAGGGAATCGTAAGAGAAGGTTCTGAAGTTCAGTGATCTGAATTAACAGTACCAGGTAAACAAACGAACAAGAACATATCAAAGATCATTATTCTCCTTACAATGATAATTCCACTATTTGTTATTGTTATACCCCCCGCTTGAAAAGCGGGAGGGTATATAGTAATCGTTAATTCCGTCCGTCTGTACGTCCGTCCGTCCGTCTGTTACGCTTTGGGGTACCCATCTCTTATCCGCAACTCCTCTCATACCACTGAATGAAATTTGATGAAACTTTCACAGAATCTTTACATATTGCCATTGTGCACCTCCTATTTTACTTTTTGATCCGACAGATATTTTGGGTTTCCCGACCACAGGAAAAGATGGACTTTTTCACCAGTTATAACCGTATGGGAGGCGGGGGGTATTATTTAGTGAGCTCATCGCTCACAGTACTTCTAGTTTTTTTTAATCTTTAGACAAAGTGTGTCGTATTTCCTCCAACAAATTAATAAAAACACGAACAGATAGAGAACAAATGTATTCAGCATCTGGGTGATCAATACCCGCTACAGTTACATTGAACATTAAAATAAGAATGGAATGAAAAAAGCAGTGTTTAAAATCACAATTCGCTATTCTCTATCAGAAACCCTTGGCTAGCGAAGATGACTGACTGGAATTTCCCTCAAATCGCCACATAGGACATATCACAGAGAAAGGTTTTCAGTGTGGCACACTGGCCATCGTTGAATTGAAACCCAATAGCGAACGCCATGAGGACACACTCCTCCCCAGGGCCTGATGTGGGTTCACTGGGGCCCCAGTGGGGGGAGACAGGCGATAGAATATCTCCCGACATCCAATACCACGTCCCGGAACTCAGGTAAGCCCCGACTGTCACTGCCTGGGAGTGCCCTGTAAGAAATAAACTACAACCCTGTAAAAAACTAAACCACAATGTAGAGCTAGCCGAACAATTTCAAGACAATCGCAAAGTTGCTATTGAGTTAGTAGCCATTGTTCCTTTACCAAGCGCTCGGCACTTTGCAAGTGAAAGTTACGGGTCCTTGAGAATAGACCTTAGGCCATTATATTTACACATTGAAGTGACGACGGATTTTTCCGTTTTTTCCTGATCATGACAAGGAGCACACGGCGGGTGTGACCGATCGGAAGGGGATGCTCACTCCTCCATGGCACCTGATCCCACCTCTGATGTTGCGGAGGTCCGTATTTGCTCTGCTCCTATTTGTATTGTTTATTGGACTTTTGAGCTTGAATACTGTACGTTATCTCTATATATTTCATTTGTACAAAAATATAAAACTTCCGATACCCAAAAGGTACCGGTAGGTCTAGATAAAATTGACCATGTAGTTGTCGATGGTCAGTGAAGCATTTTGTACAAATAACCATTAAACTAACCTATCCCTAACAGGTAACTCTGGACAAACGTGACCCTGAGGTCTGTGGTCAGTGAAGCTAGCCTCATGTTCTCTGTCTGACAGGCCAGGACCTGGTCGGGCCACGACAATTTAGTAACATTTAGTCTGACGCAATATCCGGTATCACCTGGTACTGATACACATCCCAGCTTACTGGCGGGATCTGAAAAAAAAGATCAAATCGACATACTTTGATGTTTAAATAGTATAAGGTTTACAATTATGTTTTCACTAAAACTAAAACATTCCTTAAACTCTGCAACTCTTTTAAAAATGTAAAGCTTCAATTAACAAGAGCAACTATGAACTTTGGGGAATTGAAGGTAAACTATTTAGGAAATTTTGTTTTAAGTTACTGATATATTTTTGAGTACCTTGTATTTCGTAGTACATGAGGCCCGGCGAGGTTTGTACGGTGCTGGTAGTTGTATAAATCACGTGATGTCCGCTGCAGTAGGACTGTCCGTCCAGGAAGATAGACACACACCTACTGTCCGTGGCACACGCCGCCAGACATGCCATCTTACTTCCGGACCTTTGCCACAGCAAGTTAGAGATCGCTTTCTTATTACTTAGGGATGTCACTTTGGAAAAAGTAGTTTCTAAATACTCTGAAGAAAAAAAAATCCCAGTCATATTTCGAATGCGATTGCAGTTTTCATCTAAATCTATACCCATGATCACGATAACATGTGGACTCTCTTTAAGAAGTAATAGAAAACCTAATCATACTCACCAGCAACGAACGGCAGTGGAAGAACTGAAAACAGAATTAAAAGTTCTGCCTGAATTGAAGAAATGTTTCCCATTCTAAAAATCTAACTAAACTTCGTAAAAACAATGAATTTGCCGCTCATTAATTCTAACCATATTCTCAAGACAGTAAGATTGTTCGAGTGAGATGCTCCATTCTCATACATGTAACAGTTTGTGCTTTTTATTTTTAGATCAATGTATAAGAACCCCCTGCACTTGGGATGTATTAACCAATCATTAGTCAATGATTTGTCAAACTATTAAAGCAGCTTTATTCTTTTGAATCCATTTCTATCTAAATAGAACAGATTTATCTTTAGAGTAATTCATATCTTATGTATAGATCTTGTAGTTCAACATGATGATTGCCGCGGATGAATACATGGGGGATTATTTGCCAGGAGACGGTAAATAAAGAATACATTACCGGCAACTACTACATCCAAAGCAGTCGTCAATATTTTCCCCAAGCTCTTCCAAATGACTATTATCAAAGTTTTCTTTCACAGTAAAGAAGAATATAAATTCATTTAAGGAATAATGTATTTTACAAAGATATAGATCGTCTTGAAACTAGTTCTACCAAAATGCCAATGAAAACCTAAAAGATTACATAACAGAGAGTCAAAAGATACATAATACAGTATTCAAAATTCCTTCAATAAAACCATACAGAATCCAATATTTTATAAAGACATCATACATTATGCAATATTCCACAGTTAAAGTAATTCAGTATGTACAATATTCGGTAGACCTAAACATAGACCATAGCAAACAAAATACAATATTCCATCTAGAAAAATCAGAATGCAACACGCTATTAGAAATTTTATTCAATACTCTATTAACAATATCAAACAGAAAACGATACTCTATAGACATTTCAATCAGAATGCCAGCTGAATTGTAATGAATTATTAGAAATAAAATACGGAATCAGAAAGTGTAATACTGTATTTCATAGACAATATAAAAAAGTGATGGTAGTAAATAAACAATATCATACAACAATATCAAACAGATGCAATTGAAAATCACATACTGAGTATATTATCATTTAGAATTTAACTTCGGTATTCCATATATTGTTTAACAAAAGAATTCAATACTCCAAAGCCAATAATTCAATATACTTTTATCATTATTGGTCATCCACAAGCTGAATGCAATATTCCATGGATAATATCATTCAGCATGCAGGTAATTCTATGCGCAATATCAAACAGAACGCTCCCTATAGAATATATCAGACTTTTCAAAAAAAGAAAATTGTCATATACTGAATCCAAAATTCTAGGCAGTATTATGCTAAATGCAATACTCAAAAGCATCATATATACGCGGAATGTAATATTCTACAGCATATTACACACAGAATGCAATATTTCACAGCATATAATATCATACAGAAGGATACTCTCAAGAGACAATGTCATTCACAATGCAATATTAAATAGAAAATACAATATTCAGTATATTCTAGAAAATATCAATAAGAATAATAGTTTTCCTTTTTATAAAAAAACAAAACAAAATGAAAATAATTATTTTATATAATATATATTAATATAAATCTATGCAAAATAAATGTTTTACTGAGAGATAAAAAAAAATATGTTGGTCATAAAGTTTAATTAGCATTCTCTGCAAAAAAGTACATTGTATATCATGTATTTACTAGTATTTCTAAAACTAGATGTACTAGTATTCACTGGGTTTTCGGACAGATTGCTTTTAGCTCACCTGAGCCGAAGGCTCAAGTGAACTTTTCTGATCAAAATTTGTCCGTCGTCTGTCGTTGTCGTTGTCGTCGTCGTAAACTTTTCACATTTTCATCTTCTGCTCAAGAACCACTGGGCCGATTTCAATCAAACTTGGCGCAAAGTATCCTTGGGTGAAGGGGATTCAAGTTTGTTCAAATGAAGGGCCACGCCCTTTTCCAAGGGGAGATAATCATAAATTTGTTAAAAATTAATGGCATTTTAAAAAAATCTTCTTCTCCAGAACCGATGGGCCAGGAAAGATGAAACTCATGTGGAAGCATCCTCAGGTAGTGTAGATTTAAGTTTGTTCAAATCATGACCCCCGGGGCAAGGGTGGGGCCAAAATGGCCGACCCAAGTCTTACATAGGAATATATAGGAAAAATCTTTTAAAATCTTTTTCTCCAGAACCACTCGGCCAGGAAAGATGAAACTCATTTGGAATCATCCTCAGGTAGTGTAGATTCAAATTTGTTCAAATCATGACCTCATTGGCAAGGGTGGGGCCAAAATGGCCAACCCAAGTTTTACATAGGAATATATAGGAAAAATCTTTAAAAATCTTCTTCTCCAGAACCACTGGGCCAGGAAAGATGAAACTCATGTGGAATCATCCTCAGGTAGTGTAGATTCAAGTTTGTTCAAATCATGACCCCTGGGGCAAGGGTGGGACCAAAATGGCTGACCCAAGTTTTACATAAGAATATATATTAAGAAAAATCTTTAAAATCTTCTTCTCCAGAACCACTGGGCCAGGAAAGATGAAACTCATGTGGAATCATCCTCAGGTAGTGTAGATTCAAGTTTGTTCAAACTATGACCCCCGGGGCAAGGGTGGGGCCAAAATGGCCGACCCAAGTTTTACATAGGAATATATAGGAAAAATCTTTTAAAATCTTCTTCTCCAGAACCACCCGGCCAGGAAAGATGAAACTCATGTGGAATCATCCTCAGGTAGTGTAGATTCAAATTTGTTCAAATCATGACCCCCGTGGCAAGGGTGGGGCCAAAATGGCCAACCCAAGTTTTACATAGGAATATATAGGAAAAATCCTTAAAAAATCTTCTTCTCCAGAACCCTTGGGCCAGGAAAGATGAAACTCATGTGGAATCATCCTCAGGTAGTGTAGATTCAAGTTTGTTTAAATCATGACCCCCGGGGCAAGGGTGGGGCCAAAATGGCCGACCCAAGTTAGGAATATATAGGAAAAATCTTTTAAAATCTTCTTCTCCAGAACCACTCGGCCAGGAAAGATGAAACTCATGTGAAATCATCCTCAGGTAGTGTAGATTTAAGTTTGTTCAAATCATGGCCCCCGGGGCTAGGGTGGGGCCAAAATGGCCGACCCAAGTTTTACATAGGGATATATAGGGAAACCTTTTAAAATCTTCTTTTCAAGTACTTCAAAGCTATGATTAGTGATATTTATATGGAATCATCTTCAGGTAGTGTAGATTCTAGTTTGTTCAAATGATGAACGCCTGGAGGGGGGGAGTAAATTCAAGCCCGATGTGCTCAGGTGAGCGCTGTGGCCCCTGGGCCTCTTGTTACCTTTACTATGGAACGCCATCACTGCCTTAAAGCACACAACTATGCATTTATTATGTCATTTTATCATAACGTGATGTGAACATATCTTTTTACTTTTATCTTTTTTATGAGATGATGTATAAATATCTTAACATCATGCCAATGCTGCATTACATGAAGTAAATACATCCTTTCATTATGTCAGCACTTCATAACTTGAAGTAAAAAATTAATCACGTGAAGTGATAATGTGTTTACATTGAGTTAAAACTTTATTACGTGAAATGAATGTTTCTTTACATCATTTCATTTCTTTAATATGTGAGGTCAAAATTGCATTACGTAAAGTAAATTGTGTTTTATAATTAAACTTATCATTACATGAAGTCAAAAATCCATTGCTTTTTGAGAGTGTATATTTCTATTATATCAAAGCATTATTACGTGATATGGATTTATCTTTATTTTACGCCGAGAGCATCATGATGTGAGGTGAACACATCTTACCTTCATGTCAGTGCTTTATTACGTGGTGTAAAAAGTGTATAACATAATGTGAACATATCTTTATATTATATCAACACTTTATTACATTATGTCAAAACTCCATACCGTGATGTGGATATATTATAACGTTATGTCAACTCTTTCTTATGTGATCTAAAAATAGCTTTATATTGTGTTAACTCTTTATCATGTTGATTCTAAAAGTGCATTTATTTACCTGATGTAAAAATACATTTACATTATCTCAAAGCTGTATATCTAGTATACAATGAATGTTGACGACCGTGTTTTAAAGACTGTTGAGAGGGGGGGGTCCTGATTGTAAGGAAGTATAACAGCCCCCCCCCCC
>PRKT01000070.1:1621504-1632010 GCA_003671525.1 Saccostrea glomerata
GGGGGGGGGGGCGGGGGGGCTGGCCCCCCCACTATTTTCTCCAACATTACCTTTACTATAGAAAATGTCCATTGAAAAGATGGTTGTCCCCCCACTTCTTACCACAGTATATTTATATCAAGGAAATATAGGAAAAAATTGGGAATGAAAGGAAGTTGGCCTTGAAAAAAGTTGGCCACTACCCACACACACACAAAATAGGATTTACGAGTTTGGCCAATTTTGGTTTTTTTTTTTTTTTTGCTTGTCAACCTTTTTTTTAGGTAAGTAAAAAAATTTTTCTCAGGTTGGCCCCCCCACTTTCAAAAACGATGCTACGTGCCTGTAGTATAGTGTCAATGATACGTGTCAATAGTAAAGTGCTAATGTTTCATGCATAAAGTAGCAATAATCATTCACTGAAATGTTCTCTTCATGAAATCTTTCAATGCATGCATTTTATTCGCAGAACCTTAAGTTAGCTTCTCGTCAGTCTGGTTTGATCGAATTTTATTGAACCTTTAACGTCATCAGCATCACATGTATCACCAAAGTAGATAATATTCTGCAGAGCAAAACTTTCCTGTAAACAATGCGAGATGTGAACCTTTTTTATCTTTCAGCTGTAAAGCAGGACCTGAAGACAGCAGGAGTTGACGATACCAAAATTCAGGGCGTCCGTCTGCCTCAACTAGCGACTTCCGGTGATACTGAATTCACCGGTAGGGAATCTTTATTTTGGTTTAATGGACATTTTATACAAATGATTGGGTCCGCTTTTGTTCAGTATTAACGTGAACTTATGAAAAAAACCCAGACAAATGGTAAAGCTGTATAGACCAAATATGTGCACATATAATGAGGTATTCATAAACAACCTTTCTATTACAATCTTCATCTTGAAATTAAACCCTCTGTACATTGTTTTGGATTTCAGCGATCGGTAACAATGGCTTGCTTTATGACGCCGGATGTGTTACAAATCAGTACGACCAGCAGTTGAATTACAAATGGCCGTTCACGTACGACTACCCACCGACCGAGAACCTGTGTACGACAGGAACCTCCGCCACCAGGAAGTACCCAGGTAACGTCATTATCTGCCACATGTGGCAAATTAAAATCCAAGGTAACGTCAGTATCTGCCACATGTGGCAAATTAAAATCCCAAGTATAATTATCCGCCACATGTGGCAAATTAAAATCCAAGGTATCCTCATTATCTGCCACATGTGGCAAATTAAAATCCAAGGTATCCTCATCATCTGCCACATGTGGCAAATTAAAATCCAAGGTATCCTCATTATCTGCCACATGTGGCAAATTAAAATCCAAGGTTTCCTCATTATCTGCCACATGTTGCACGTTAAAATCTTAGGCAGCGTCATTATTTGCCACATTTGGCACATCAAAGTCTCAGCTAGGAAACGGCATTTTTTGCCACATGTGGCACATTAAAATTCTAGGTAGCGCCATTATCTCCCACATGTGAAAAATTAAATTCCCAGGTAGTCTAATAATCTCCCACATGTGCAAAATTAAATTCCCAGGTAACGTCATTATGTAGCACGCACAGCAAAAAAAAAATTAGGTTAACGCCATTATTTGCCACATGTGGCACATTAAAATCTCAGGAAACGACATCTTTTTCCACATCAAAATGTGTCGATCAAAAATGTCTTTGTCAAAGAAGAACCATTAACTACTCTTTAAGTAAAGGGTTGGAAATTTTAAAAATTTCGATAAATAAAAAAATGGCGTGCTGGAATTTTGACTATCTATTAGTATCAAGCACTTTTTTTAAAAATGATGTAGAAGTGGAAAATTTGCTGACTATATTATAAATTCGTCAACGTTCCCACATCGATATCATCAAAAAAATTACTTTTATAATAATCAGATGACCCTTTCCTCCTAATGGCGTAATTGCACAAACCCCCTGATAGTGAATAACTGTTAGTACATGTTGTACGATGTTATAAAACTTTGACAGGTAAATGGCAGGTGCTGGTTGCCGATCTGACGTGGAAGGGGAACAAATGTCCCTCCCCCGCCGGGTGTACCGGGGTCGATGTCAAGAAGGACGTGTTTGATCTGTTATACAATAAGTAAGACAAACAGTGTGATATAAATATAACACAAATGAGATATTAGCGCAATACAGTATTGATATGCAGTTATAAATCGAGATTCAAGTACGAGATACAAATGCTCACACAGTGAGAAACAGTGCTCAAACGCTGATTATATAGGTATTACATGACAAGATATACATGTATCTGTATATTTACTAATACTTAACTGGCAATAAATACGGAGAGATGTATAATACAGTAGCCATGATCTTATTTGAGTCCTGCTGTTTTTGTTGTAGTTTCGCTTCCCACTATGAGGGTAATAAGGAGCCCTATGTTCTGGTCCTGGACCCGCTGTGGATGAAGACAGACTACAAACTGGAGGGGACTATTGAGTTCGTGGATTACGTCAGAGCTGCTTTTGACGTACGTCTCTATAATTATTACTCTTATATTCAAACAAAAACAGATTATTTCTCAGGTTCTCAGACAACACCCAATAAATAGGTTTATACTCTGAACTCTTTTTGCTTGAACAACACGTACAGGCTTGCACAAAGAAAGGTACTCACATAAGAAGAAATAACAGAAGCAAGAAAGGTTTATTTTCAAGATGTGTAAACTGTTACTATATTTTAACTAGGTTTATTTTCAGATATATGGATTGTTACTATTAACTTGATTGGCTGATTTTTAAGGATATGTAGATTGTTGTTCTGTAAATTTGATTGGTTGTTTTCCAGAATATGTAGATTGTTCACTTGATTGGTCAATTTTAAAATGTAAGGGTTGTTACCTTTAAAATGATTGGTTGATTTTTAATAAGTGTTGGTTGTTTCTGTTAATTTGATTGGTTGTTTTCTAGGATGTGTGGATTGTTACAGCTAACCAGATGTTACAGTGGGTCCAGACCCCGACCAAAAACTCTGAACTTAACAACTTCGCTCCATTCCAGTGTTGAACATCACCAGTTCATTTTACATGACAATTATGTGTAAAACTTTTAAGTGTGGGACTCTCTCACATATCTATACCGGTAGTATCCAAGCAGTTAGTTTGTATCGTTTTCAAGTTTTGTATAAATAAACCATTTAACATTTGAATTTGACTACTTTCTGCATACATACATACTTACATATGCCAAGGGGGGGGGCATACTATTTATTGTGTTCAGATCAAATTTATTGTTTATAAGAATTTATAAGTATATAAGAAATAAAAAATTCATGTTATTACATGTAACATAAGTTAGCCGTTTTTACTGAGATTGTCCGCACTTGATGAAAATAAGAAAATCTTTACATCTCTAAATACTTCCGAAAATGGTTACCTTATTTCAATTTTACAAAAAGTGAGATTTTATGCAATTTTTTTCCCAACATATCTTGATGAACCTCTCTACAATTACTTGTATTGACTTTTGATGAAGACTGCGTACTCTTTATGGACCTGGTCAGGTGTTGGCCGAGCGAGGGAGACGTGTGGGATATATTTATATATATATAAGGTTATTTTTAAGTTAAGACATTTCGCAAAGATGGGGGGGGGGGGTTGAGTGTGAACTGCAGGGAAAAGGGTTCTTTAATAAGGGACGTATCGGTCCAGGGTCTTGCAGTCTAAGTCCCCAAGTTCTGCAGTAGTAGGATCGTAATTACACCAAACTCGGGGATGGGGTGGGTGGGTTATAATTGATAATGAATGAATGTTAAAAATATAGTAATTTTTTAAATAAGCCTAATGGGCTACAACACTAACTTCAGTCAGTTAAAAGGCCCTCTTTGTTCTATACGATTCTTTTCTAATAAACATATCTTCAAAAATATGCAAAATTTTATTGCCTTTTATCCCAAGCCACCACCAACTCTTTAATACTCAGTTGCTGTGTTTTCAGAAGAAAAACTAGGGCACTGCTACACAGCTTAACCAGCTAGGGGCAAATTTTTGTACTTTTTTTTTTTTAAATTATTGAATAGTATGCAATATAGTTTTGCTAAGTTTTAAATGTACCTTTCATGAACACAAAAATTTGAGTGGTCCATAATTCCTAAGAATGTGACCAAAAATCAAATACCAATGATGCAGTACTATATATATACTTTCCCGGATTAATTCAAAAATATGATTTAGGATTACATACACCATTTACAAACACTTGTACTAAGTGTAACTTAATTTAAAGTTTCATTAAATGAATGGTAATTCTTTCAGGTTTATTTGTAACACTGTAAACATAGAAGCATGTGATTGGGTGACTAAGATGTTATAAGATTTGTATCTTTCATACCGCATTCAGGCCTCAATCCACGGCCAGGCTGGACAAAAGAAGTTAAGGATCTGCACACCAATGAACGCAGACTGTGCAGTATCTGGATTGCAGAAGGAAGACCGACGGGGATGGTCCATAATTCGTACAGGAATTATAAGCGTGCCAAGAGACAATTCCGTACTGCCTTGGACTTGGAGTACGAACGGCACATGAAAGATGTCTGCCACGATCTTGACTCCGCAGCTGAGTGTGACATTCGTCTTTTTTGGAAGCTTGTGAAGAAGCAAAAGAAGAGAACATCACGGACTTACCCCGAAATACATGGAAAAGATGGAACTATTTAATATAATGACCCTGTGGGTGTAGCTGAAGCATTTGCAAGTTACTACGAACAGATTTACACCCCGTCAGAAGACGATGCATTTGATGAAGAATTCCGATTGTATACTGAGAACCTGTTTTTTAGCTATAAAAAATTGAAGAAGAATGTTCAAAGATGGCTAAAGATATTCCCGGTGGTCCCATTACTGCAGAAGAAATATTACTTCTAGTTAGCCAACTCAAAAGAAGAAAAGCTCCGGGTCCTGACCAAATAACATACGAACACATAATTTTTGGTGGAAACAAGTTATGTCAATGTCTTGCTAAAGTTAATGCTATAATACTACATGGGAAGATACCAGAAGCCTGGAAGCAAGAATTTATAGTCCCCTTGTACAAAGGAGGAGACAAACCTAAAACATCTCCAAATAGCTTCAGACCGGTTGCCTTACTTTCATGTTTTCTAAAAAAAAATTGAAAACATTATTAACTGCAGAATTAAGAACCATATCATTTGTAACCATTCCTTTCCTAATAAGCAACAGCAGGGGTTTCAAGAAAAATTAGGCTGTTTAACCGCTTCATTTAATTTACAAGAAACCATATATTATTATCTGGAACAAGGTAGTAATGTTTATGTAAGTTTTTTAGACAGCTCTAAAGCATTTGATACTGTTTGGAGACACGGTCTTCTTTACAAGTTGTACAGTTTAGGTGTAACTGGCAGGCTTTGGTCTATTATTAATGACTGTTACTATAAAACGTCAAGTGCTGTAATTGTTAACCATACACAGTCTCGATGGTTATCTGTTCAACAAGGTGTTAGACAGGGCGGTGTATTGTCTGCATTTTTGTACTTAGTATTTATTGATGAATTGATTAATACTTTAGAACAATCTTCAGCATGTACGAAATTACTGATGTTGCTAGCAATTGTCCCTCACTGGCAGATGACATCTCATGCATAGGTTTAACACCCAACTCTCTACAAATCATGTTAAATATCACATTTGAATATTCCCGAAAATGGCGCTTCAAATTTAATGCATCCAAGTCCTGTATTCTTCGATTCCGAGCTAAAGGCAATAAAGCTTATCAGCAACATATTTGGACTTTGGGTGACATTCCTATTCCTTGTCTGGACTCATGCAATCATTTAGGAATCATTCTAAACCGAAAATGCTCCTTGACGGACCGAATACAAGCTGCCTGCAGGAAAGGAAGAAACTCCTTTTACGCTCTCACAAACATTGGATCTCCCTACCTTAATCCTCTAACCTTAGTCCATCTTTACAAATCGGTCATTCTACCATCTGCATTGTGCGGCTGCGAACTGTGGAATAACTTGTCAGCAACAGATTCTCAACGCCTTCATGTTTTCCAACATTCTATATGCAATACCTCACAGAACCTTCCACGCCAAACTAGATCCGATATCTGTGAAAGCCTCTTCAACGTCTTTCCATTAAGTACTGAGATAGACGTACGAAAACTCTTGTTCTTCGGACGTCTCTGTCGTATGAACTACAATATCTTACCAAAGAAAATATTTTTAGTTCGTCTATTTTCTTTTTTTGCTAACCTAAGCAACTGCCAACAAGGATTTGTTCCAGATGCTATAAACTTACTGTGTGCATATGATCTTCTTCAATTCCTGTACGAGTGGGTAGCTGATGGCGTCTTCCCGTCTAAATTTACTTGGAGAAACATTGTAAGATCTACAACCAGCAGAAAACAGAAGGATCTTAGACAATGTCGTATGGCGAACAACACTGATTTCTCTAGGTTTCTTGCAGTCTTCTTTGATAACGACCCATCTTCCTTCTGGCGACCACCAAATAATTAACTTACAGTGCTTGTGTGCAAAAACATAAAAAGAATGAATTTCGAATCAATTTTAACAGTTAACCTGAATAAACAAGAATAAATATACTTACATCGCTTCTAAATGCAGCTATAGCAAGTGTATAATCCACAAATTTAAATTTCACTTCTTCTTGCTTGCCCTACATTTTCAGTCTAACACAACCTGTGAGCAATTGAATCTGACAACTCACTCCACAGTTTGGTGTTATTTGATTCTCGCGCGACTCTCCTATCTTTAGCGAACGCCTAACTTTTGTTTCCATTTAATTATAAAGCTGTGTCATTTTGATTTATGTATATGTAGGCTTCATTCACATCCTGTTCCTGAGAACTTATTCAGTCTTTTCTAAATTCTCATGAAGTCAACGCTCATGAAAAAATTCATAATTTCAAGGGTTTTATTTCAAATAAATAAGCATGCATGTGCACAATTCAAAAAATATAATAAAACACTCTTTTACGCTGTGATCACTTAAGTTCAAAGTTAAAATATTGAAAATATCAGATCTAAACAAAAACAGTCATCAAATTAAAAGCATGGACATTGAATGTCCTCTTAATTAATGTGCATCTAAATCAAAACTAAATTAGAACCAACGTTGTCCCAACGTAAAGCTCAGCAGCTAAAAATGAAACCATCATTTAGTTAGCAGTATAATAATTGGGCCAGCGTTGGCCCAATATAAATATTCCATCGTTGAAACACCTAAACAAAAGAACACTCGTGCTAACATCGGGCCAACGTCGGGCCAACATACTACTACCAACTTTATAAGACACTTTCTTTAAGGGTGAATAACAAACATCGGGCCAACGTTGGGCCAACATACAGTTACTACTACCAACTTTAAAAGACACTTTTTAAGGATGTATTACAAACAATGGGCCAACGTTGGGCCAACATACTACTACCAACTTGATAAGACGGATTCTTTAAGGGTGCTTTACAAACATTGGGCTAATGTTGGGCCAACATACTACTACCAACTTTAAAAGACACTTTCTTTAAGGGTGTATTACAAACATTGGGCCAATGTTGGGTCAACATACTACTACCAACTTTAAAAAACACTTTCTTTAAGTGTGTATTACAAACAGTGGGCCAACGTTGGGCCAACATACTACTATCAAATTGATAAGACAAATTCTTTATGGGTGTATTACAAACATTGGGCCAACGTTGGGCCAACATACTACTACCAAATTTAAAAGACACTTTCTTTAAGGGTGTATTACAAACATTGGGCCAATGTTGGGCCAACATACTACTACCAACTTAAAAAAACACTTTCTTTAAGGGTGTTTTACAAACAGTGGGCCAACGTTGGGCCAACATCAACATCCCTCCTTCCTTGCGAAGTAAAGTGAATGGAAGTTGCTATAACGTTGGACCAACGTTGGGCCAACATAGGAATTCTGTCATGGTCGAGAAGGTTGGCATGGTGAATTGGTCCAACGTTGGCCCAACGTTGTTCCCCCAACGCCAACCATACAACCTTTTGCCAATGTTGGCCCAACATAGTCTTGCTATCTGGGGAATTGCTATGAAATTCGCTTATAAAAATGCATATGCAAACTCCTTTCTGAGTGACCCGCCGCATGACTCAGTGGATATCTGTCTATTCTGTGGGACTGCATTCCGTGATCTGTTTGTTCATGTTAGCTCTTCGTGCATTATCACTTCGGACATCCAGAACAACTGGTGGAGTGATATCATAAATACCTTCTGCATTGAACTTTCAGCTGAACTATGTGCGCTCACCGAAGAAGATCTGTATGTCATACTCCTTGGTCGCGCTCCAAATACCAGGATAGCAGAACAGGATGTTGAAAATTCAAAGTAAGGAACTTCCGGCTTATACGAAATGCATCGGCACATTACTACAGGGCGATGCATTAACATATGCCAGTGGGGGACAATTGACAAATTTCCTCCTGTATGATGTATATATAACCATCAGGTTTTTTTTTCAACTTTTTTTTTCTTTGTTTGATTATTTTCTTTTTCTAAATTTGTTTAATGAATAGTTGATTTTGTTTGTGAAATAATCTCATATTATGATGAAATAAATAAAGAAAGAAAGGAAAGATATATAGATTGTTACTATTAACTTGATTGGCTGATTTTAAGATGTTTGGGTTGTTATTTTATTTGATTGGTTGAATATTTCTTGGATATGTAGATTGTTCACTTGATTGATGTAAGGGTTGCTACCTTTAAAATGATTGGTTGATTTTTAATAAGTGTTGGTTGTTTCTGTTAATTTGATTGGTTGTTTTCCAGGATGTGTGGATTGTTACAGCTAACCGGTCCAGGGTCTTGCAGTCTAAGTCCCAAAGTTCTGCAGTAGTAGGATCGTAATTACACCAAACCCGGGGATGGGGTGGGTGGGTTATAATTGATTATGAATGAATGTTAAAAATATAGTATTTTTTTTTTAATAAGCCCCATGGGCTACAACACTAACTTCAGTCAGTTAAAAGGCCCTCTTTGTTCTATATGATTCTTTTCTAATAAACATATCTTCAAAAATATGCAAAATTTTATTGCCTTTTATCCCCAACCACCACCAACTCTATAATACCCAGTTGCTGTGTTTTCAGAAGGAAAACTAGGGCACTGCTACACAGCTAAACCAGCTAGAGGCAAATTTTTGTACTTTTTTAAAAAAAAATAATTGAATAGTATGCAATAGTTTTGCTAAGTTTTAAATGTACCATTCATGAACACAAAAATTTGAGTGGTCCATAATTTCTAAGAATGTGACCAAAAATCAAATACCAATGATGCAGTACTATATATATACTTTCCCGGATTAATTCAAAAATATGATTTAGGATTACATACACCATTTACAAACACTTGTACTAAGTGTAACTTAATTTAAAGTTTCATTAAATGAATGGTAATTCTTTCAGGTTTATTTGTAACACTGTAAACATAGAAGCATAAGACTGGGTGACTAAGATGTTTAGATTTGTATCTTTATCTTTTTAAATATACAAAATATTTTGTAAATCTTTAAATATGAATGAAATCAATTACATGCAGACACATAATGTCAAGCACTCATATCTTGAAACTTTATGGGATTTTATCACATACCAACCCTAGAAATCAAAACAAAAAAAAACTCAGAGATATTTTAGATTTATCCACGTAACTGACGTAAGATTTACCGTTTACAGAAGATGTTTTTAAAAAATTACATTATACATGTAAATGTAAATTGCTTTTCCACTAAGAATGCAACAAACTAGGTCATAAGTACAATACTTAAACATCATAGTCACAAATTACATGTATAAGAAAGAAATTTTAAGAAACAATGATGGCAAAGTGTAACCAATAAATATACATATATATACAAAATTACAAATAAAGATCCCTTTGTATCTAAAAAAAAACCTTACATGTACAAATCATTTCATAGTACTGAAAAGAAAAGGATGCCTCCGATCCCTACATACAATAGATCCCCACAACATCTCAGTCAAAGTTCACTCAGGACTGTATGATCCCTGAAAAACTTCAAGATAGCAAGATATACAGCAATCCGGCTAAAACTGTAAGAGCAGTAGCCTTTTGAAAGACTTTTATAGAATTTTCTATTTTTAATAACCATGACAAGAGTGTTCATTAAAAAGAAATCAGAACAAAAGGTATAGAGGAAATATCCTTTTTAAAAGTTTTTGAAAATTTTTCGAAGAAAATCCTAAGTTAGTAATAATCATAAGTGACACAATGAGAGAAAAAGTGAGCTAGCTCACATACCCCACGCTCCCCCAAAACTTGACGGTGAAACACATAATGAAAGGCACAGTGCACTTTAAATACGTATAGATCAAAAAGGGCAATAATTGCAAAAAAATCTTCACATCAAAATGTCTTGCATATGAGGAAATTTAAATGTGGAATGAAGTTTCTAGGTAGATAATGGAATCAAAATTTCTTGGCAATATACAAATCCACACATTAATTTGAAGTGGTTGGGGGGG
>PRKT01000070.1:1640474-1664001 GCA_003671525.1 Saccostrea glomerata
TGAAGTATAGGCTGTCCCTAATCTGAAAGATGGAAAGGGTTGGCATATGGTATCATAATTGAAATGTTTAAAAAATGGGGGATCTGTAATATGTTGAAACTTACTGAAAAATGATAAAACTTTACACTTAATTCTAAGAAAGTATTACTGTATAAAGCACATATTAATAGGCTTGATCCTGAAAACTACCAAGATTTCTTGATTGTTGTTTAAAGGTACTTGGACACAGATTTGAAGTTAACATTTTCTCTATAATATTACTACTTATATATTTTAATAGCATTTCACACAAAAATTAATCAAAAATCTTATTTCATTTCGAAGTTATTAAAACTTCAAATTTTTTGCCGGGTTTGATTGACACATCCTTGCACTTTCACAAATTATAACTTTATTCTTAATCCTTGGGAAAAGTGGCAATCTTGTTGTTTAATGTCCCTCTTCATAATTTTTCAGTCATATGTATAAGCCGCCACTTGCCAGTGGAGAGCTGCAAATTTTGTCCTATACTCAGCACATACGGCCATTGAGCAGTGTAGGATCTTTTTTTGTGCCAACACCTACTGCGACACGGGACCTCGGTTTATATGGTCTTATCCGAAGAACTAGTCTCCATGTCCCACTGTGGGATTTGAACCCCAAGACAGATCACCTCTACAGCAGAGTTCTAACCACTGCACCACATGGGCGATAAAATCTGCCTTAATTCCATGAAAATAAGTATTGGGTGTATAACTGATGGACTCTAAAATCTGTTGTTCATTGTTAAAATAGTATTATAGGTTATATACTAGTAGCTGATGAACTCTTAAATCTGTTTTCCATTAATTGTTATTACAGATTAAGCCAACCAGTTCTGTTCCTGATGATAAAAAATTTCAAGGCTGTATAATCTATAGAATTTGGTTTTTATTTTTAAAAAAGTTCTCTCTTAACAATCAAAAATCAAAATAGGAACCAAATATCCCTAAAAATAACAAATCATTTGATGATATTGCATTTCTTACACTAAATCTGTTCACTGCATTCAACAGGTAAAAGTCATTCATGTCCCACTGAAGAACTCTGAATCTCGCTATACACTTGATACTTAGTTAAGCATAATGATCATGATAGTATGACAATGGATGTGTCATTCATCAAGCTTAGTTAATTATAGATATCTAAAAATATGAATACAAAAAGTGATAATATAAAGATATATTAATTATACAAAATTGTATATTGTTTACACTGGAAGTTTTCATGTACATGTATTTAAACTGTCTAAAATATCAAAGCCCAATAAATGTGTCCAATGTGATCTCTGTTTACATACAATTCTACCTACAATAATGTAGTGATCACAATGACCTAAATCTGTAACTTTCCATATAATATTGACAATATATTACACAATATTCACTCTACAGCTGCCATTTATAATCTGAACACATCATAGCTGTTCTGTCAGCAATTAGGAGAGACCTAGAACAGTAAAAAAAAAAGTTATCTAAAATGTCAATGTTGTGCATAATCATGATTATAAAACACTCAGATACAATCCTAATCAGCTACGAAACAGTCAATTTACTCCAAAATTAGGTTTTTCTACAAGATAAAAAGTACATTATGAACATGACCTAAAAGTGTTTTGATTTTTGCTACTTGGGAAACTTAAAATACATAAAAGGAAACTTAATTGAAATACATGTATTAATTCTAGCGGACATGATAGTTTGTCTGTAAGTGGACCTCTCTGTTACACTCCCAATGTGTCCTGGTCTTGGTCTAGACTGCCTCAGTGTCACAAAACCCTGGTACTAGTCACACAATGGTTGTTTGTCTATGGGTCCTTCTCCTCCTTGGTCTAGGCTGCCTCAGTGTCATGTAACACCTGTATTAGTGACACAATGCGACTATGGGTCCTTCCTGTCCTTTCTCTAAGCTGCCTCAGTGTCATATAACCCGGTACTAGTCACACAATATTTATCTGACTATGAGTCTTTCCAAGATCCCATCCTTTAATATCTAGACTGCCTCAGTGTCACATAATCCCGGTTTTAGTCACACAATGTTTATCTGACCATGAGTCCTTCCTAGATCCTGTCCTTTCTCTAAGCTGCCTCAGTGTCATATAACCCGGTAATAGTGACACAATGTTTATCTCACTATGAGTCCTTCCCAGATCCCGTCCCTTAACATCTAGGCTGCCTTAGTGTCATATAACCCGGTAATAGTGACACATTGTTTATCGTAACCTCTGCAAAGAACAGACATAAAATCAATCGTGTGATGCCCACCTCAAACAGGACGGGTTTGTCCTCAGATGGCAGATGAATTAAGGTGATTAATGGCCTAGTTCTCCCGGAAAACAAACTACAGCTCGATAATTTCCACATTACGTAACTTTCCGTACATGAATCACGGAATCAGAGACCAGAAGGCATTAGGAAACACAGAAAGTGCTTGATTTCTAAAATCGGTGCGACGATCAATCTTATTTAAGGCCTAGTCTCGGCTTTATATTTGGTAATTAAATTTGCAGAAAAACCAGACCAAGCATTAGAAATTAAACCTAAATTCAACATGAGGCCAATTGGATACTCGTTACACCTTTGATTTAAGAGTTTCATATGGCAGGAGTCTATACAGAGCAGAAAATAAAACAAACTAAAGTAGTTTAGTTTACAATCTTTTTTGAAAAAAGCCTCTTCTTACAATAGTCTCTTAAAATATTGGTATCTTCGATTGCGATTACCCGAAAGCAGGGAGCAGTCAGTAATTGACTAAACACTAAAGACGTATATTTAGATAAAATGTAGAAAGGGAAGCTATAGGTAGACCAGGGAATTGTTTCAGTCAAATTATTAAGTTTCATCAGTAAAAATCAAGGATCAAAATCACGTAGAAGAGAATATATATCAAGTTCCTGTCGATACTGTTGCTGCTGCTGATTTGATGCCCGGATGTAACAGTCTTCATCTGTCCAAAAAAAGGTCATGAAATACGGGGACTTTTTGATGAATTTGTTTCAGGTTACAGCCTGAGTTTGCCTCTTAATACCACGCTGAGTTATTTTTAATCTTAATGTTCTCTCTACAAATTTTACATATTAAACTAAAAGCACTAAAATCTCTTTTGCCATAATAAAAGAATTTTCAGGAAGAGCAATAATCAAGAATCCGATCAGAAATATTGCCGTGTCTGATTATGAAGAAACGATTTATAAGCTCTGAATGACTAAATCTATTGATCGGCTGTCATTCTGCTCTTGAAAATATTCCTGGCCGATACTTTCTCTCTAGTGCCCAGACAAAGTGGCATGAAATGACTCAGTGATGATACAAAAAGGTTACAACGGGGTCCCTCGTGCAGCTTCATCGACAACAATACTGCGGTCATACACGGGCTTCTGTCATCGGGGTCTTACTCACGTTTCTTATTGAAGTCAAACAAAGCGCTTGATTTATTTATATACATATGCATGCTTAACACAGACACACGGACAAAGTGACTTACCATTGTCATCCAGGTCGAAATCATCCTGACTGAGCTTCTCCTGACCGTAAGCAATGAACACAGAATCCTCCCCGAAAAAGTCCTTCAACGAGCAGACCTGAAAATCAGAGCAACAAACAAATAAACAACAACAAAATTGTAAAACAGAACAATAGCAACAAACAAACTTTTTTTCCCTCATTTTTCTCTATACTTTATTTCACTAATTTTGTTTAATATTGACATTTGGAAACTTAAAAACCAGAGAGAGTTAGAGCTAGAGAGAGAAGGGGGTCCTCATTTAAAAATGTGCAATTTTATGTAAATAAATCGATTACACATTTTGATGTAAACCATGGAACAGAATGGAGTTGGCCTTTCTAAATATTTGATGCTGTACTTTGGTTGACGCAATGCAATGTTGTGTTCTGCTATAAGGCAGTGACGGCGTTCCATACTTTACCCTTGAACCAAAGTATTGCTTTGGAACAATTTTGTTCTCGCGGGTTTGACAAAACGCTTGGAGCCCTGAAATCCAGTCAATATATATATTTGTAGTTTTGTACTATATATTGTTCTGTACGATACCAGCCAGTTACTGCTTTATCAGCAGTATAGTCCTTACTTGACCGATTCTTCCTGGAGGCGCCACCGTCACCTTATCTTCTGCCACAGGTCGCCATGCCGTCTGCACTGCTACAACTCGGAGGCCACTGCAAGGGAATTCGAAGAACATTTATTCCATCAAAGAAAACGAACCCTTAAATCATAAAAATTCACAACATGTCAATGTTTTTGAGACGACCAATGTAAAACCTTTACAATGAAGAGAGTCCGTTCGTCTGATCCCCTTAAACCCAATCATCCCTTTTCCCAGGTACTCCGTCGGTAGTTCCCATGACTCCCCTGATTTCAGAACTTTTAGATAAGAAAGTTCAGTACACATAAACTTAGGGAATATTGCACTACCGGGTCCATAACTACAGACAGGTGCTGATCATGTCTCTGCTCCTAGCGGCTTTAGCAACTATAGTCCTGGGGGTCAACGCCCAGGGAGGGTGTGACCCCACTAGCAACTGTCAGCTGCCCAACTGCCGCTGTTTTCTGGACACTGCCGTTCCCGGGGGTCTGAATAGGTCGGACGTTCCCCAGCTAGTCGTTCTGACTATGGACTATACTTTGAATGAAGAATATGAACCGTTGTATAACCAGATTTTTGTGGTTAACAATCCTAATGGATGTGAGATCAGGGGAACATTCTTTATCCAAGATCAGGGCTCGAACCTTGGACTGGTCAAGCGGTATGCTGACGGAGGGTTCGAGATTGGAATCAATTCTATAGATGGAACTATTCCTACGACAGAGGGAGACATGGTCAACATGATGAAAAGTAAGGTATTTCTCTCCTAACACTACCCACAACTACAGGCACGACGTCCCTCTAGTACAGGCACGTAGTATCCGGGGGGGCCAGGGGGGGCCTGGCCCCCCCACTTTTTTCCCCAACATTACCTTAACGATAGAAAATGTCTATTGAAAACATGGTTGGCCCCCCCACTCTTTACCACAGTATATACATAGCAAGAAAATATAGGAAAAAAGTTGGGGAAAAAACGGAAAAATCCGTCGTCACTTCAATGTGTAAATATAATGGCCTAAGGTCTATTCTCAAGGACCCGCAACTTTCACTTGCAAAGTGCCGAGCGCTTGGTAAAGGAACAATGGCTACTAACTCAATAGCAACTTTGCGATTGTCTTGAAATTGTTCGGCTAGCTCTACATTGTGGTTTAGTTTTTTACAGGGTTGTAGTTTATTTCTTACAGGGCACTCCCAGGCAGTGACAGTCGGGGCTTACCTGAGTTCCGGGACGTGGTATTGGATGTCGGGGGATATTCTATCGCCTGTCTCCCCCCACTGGGGCCCCAGTGAACCCACGTCAGGCCCTGGGGAGGAGTGTGTCCTCATGGCGTTCGCTATTGGGTTTCAATTCAACGATGGCCAGTGTGCCACACTGAAAACCTTTCTCTGTGATATGTCCTATGTGGCGATTTGAGGGAAATTCCAGTCAGAGAGAATAGCGAATTATGATTTTAAACACTGCTTTTTTCATTCCATTCTTATTTTAATGTTCAATGTAACTGTAGCGGGTATTGATCACCCAGATGCTGAATACATTTGTTCTCTATCTGTTCGTGTTTTGTATTCATTTGTTGGAGGAAATACGACACACTTTGTCTAAAGATTAAAAAAAACAATAACAAGTAGTGGGATTACCATTGTAAGGAGAATAATGATCTTTGATATGTTCTTGTTCGTTTGTTTACCTGGTACTGTTAATTCAGATCACTGAACTTCAGAACCTTCTCTTACGATTCCCTACCTTTGGATTTATATTGTCCAGTTTTACTACCGTAAATTGTAAATAAAAATTAATCACTTCGAGTTAATTTCCGTAATTAGTTTCTAGAAGGAGGATTGCATTGATTAGTTAATTGGATCAGTGTTTACCGTAGTAGATTTATGAGTCAGGATCAATACCAGTAGATCCTAAAAGTATAACTTATTCTCAGACTTGGGAAAATCAAGAAGCCGTGTCCTATTATTCCAGGGAGAAATTCTTGTGATCCTCCGTGAATATATGAAGCGGCAAGTAAAGAAACACAAAAAGTACCTTTTCCCGGCTAGCATGCGTATTTAGTCTTTAATCGAAAAAATGAAGGTAGCAGAATTTGCAAACTTATACATGAGATCAAGGGAGATCAAAATTATGATTTTTTTTTTGTTGAAGTGATTGACATTAATAAAGGAAAAACAATTTGATATGAAAATTTTGTTTTAATTGTTCAAGAGTTTATGGTCAATGTTTAAGTTGCAGGGGCGGATCCAGCAATTTTTGAAAGGGGGGGTTCCAGGGTTATGCCCCTCTAAACCCCCCCCCCACCCCCAATACATATTCTCAAGCAAAGATTCACAGATCTAAGGTTCTGGAAAGCGTACCCCCATTCCGAACAAAACAAAAACAAAAAAAATCAAAAACTACGGAAGCCTTAAAATTGAATGGATTCGTATCATTTCCGAAGATTATAAAGAATTTTATTTTCTTTAACAATTTGAAAAACCTTTTCGGGGTGGGGTGCGGGTGGGCTTTAAAACAAAGAGTTACATGTTAGTTCGTTCAATTGATAAAGATATGATAAAAACGGCACATATATAGCCAACACGGCCAAAGATCGGGGAATCTAATATCAAATTAAACCTCGCATGTTACATATCATATACAAGATATATAAAAAATAAGTAGAATATTTTCTACCATTCTCTCTTAAAAAATATATTAGAGGAGGTGATTGGAGGAAACTATTACTAAATGTGTGAGAATCTATCTATTCAATCAATAGATAAGACGTACAAACATATAATCTCGAAAACGTTTTATCATCTCTCTCTCTCTCTCTCTCCACTTGGCAAAAAATAAAGGGGGGGTTCCAACCCCCGGAACCCCCCCTCTGGATCCGCCAATGAGTTGGTCAAACTTCAACGTCAATGCATAGGGGTGGGTAGAAGAAGTGTACAACACCATATATAGACATAAAAAATATAGTAGATAGTTCCTTCAAGAATCGGAACTCTTCAACTCCATTGGAAAAGACAACCTTACTCCTATATATTAAAAGTTACTTAGTTTGAAACGTCTTCCACAAATTCTTAATTAAATTGCTAATTAAATAAATTGAATGACTAAATTTCAGTTTAATTAATTGATCAGACGGATATTTTTAAAAACCCTAAAAGGCCAATTTCTAAAAAATTAACAAAAGTAAAAAAAATGACGGCATACAGGAATCCATATATATTTTTTAATCGATTTTTATTTCATAAAAATTCTAAATGGGGAGAGGTGTTTACCTTCCCTCTGGAGAACTTTTTGAAATCACTAGTCACCACGTCTCCCAGTGGACTGGAACGGTTCCATGTTCGCGACTCTGTGCGGGCTACAGGGGGATAGGATTGGTAAGGTTCAGTGGTTTGTTCGTGTTTCTCCTTTAGGCTACTGCTTTGTCTTGAGGAAGTAATTAATAAGCCAACATTTAAGTTGGGGAAAATATATGAATTTTCGAAATAGGCTTCTAACACTTCTGATTTTTCCGGAGAAATATTTTCCTTCTGCATGTGTAATATTAAAATTGTCACGTGACACGTTGGGGTAATAAACATGGCAGCCGCCAGACGTATCGGCGTGGAAGTCCCTACGGAAACCACGAACGACGCGTGGCCGAAATGGAAAATCGGCCTGGCAGTGGGTGCCCCTATCGCAGTAGTCCTGGGTGGATTGTGGTATGTCAGAAAACGCAGACAAAACCAGACCCAAAAGAAAAGAGACGAAAACAAAAGTAAAATCGAGACCACGAAAGCGAAAGCAGCAACTCCAGCTTCACAAGGCAGTGATAAGCCTGAAAAGGTTACTTGCATGTTGTTGAATTTCTTTTATTTTGATTATATTGATGAATGTAAAAATAATGTTATCTAAAAAGCCAGAAGCTGTGACCTTCACATGTAAATCAGGCCCAGTTCAAAGACAATGGTTTTCTTTTCCTGTTGTAGATATTTTTTTTAGTTTATTGCAGCCCGGAGGACCGGGCTGCTCTATACATATAAGTTACAGTGTTGGTGTATGGCTTAATACTAAGACGTAGATCAGAATAACAAAGGGAAAATCATTTTCACTTTATAACCAGTTATGCACCTCATCCCAAAAAAACCACTAACCCTGGGGCCATTTATTTCAAAATGTTGGAAATTTTATCATAAAATTTATTTCATCATAAATAGTTGATTAATACCAAAAAGCAGATTTCAAAGCAATAATTTATTTTCAGACTATATAAACCCCCCCCCCCCTACCCCTGACCCAGGGGGGGGGGGCATGAAATTAACTGTTTTGCAAGATGCACATTTTTTCATCAAAAATATATAAATAACTAATACTTAGATCATTAGCATAATTTAATACCCTGGGGCAAAGGAAAAGATTTTAAAAGAATTAATGTATTTTCACTATATAATCAAAAGAGCCCCCCCCCCCCCCTAAAGCAAATGGCAAAACCCCTGACACAGGGGACATAAAAATTCACAAATTTGGTTGAGGCGCCATTCTTGCTCATCATAACTATGCAGGGTCCGACACTCGTCAAAATTTGGTCTCACCATTTGGGCAACCTTGGTATGATCACAGGTTGCCCGAATGAATTTCAGGTCGTCCAAAAAATATCAAATGAAACAAAACTTAATGTGCAATTGTTTAAAATTTGTGAAGATAATTAATAAAAGTTGTGTTTTTGTATTATAAAATGTAAACCAGAAATTTTTGAAATGTAAAAATGTCTTCTAGTATTTTATCAAAGAAAAATATAAGCAGAATCAGACATGCAGAATGCTAAAGTTTGTAGCTTAAAACATTCATTTTCACTTGCCATGAAGGCCTAAATAAATAGAGTCAAATAACCCTGAACTGAATTAATCAGGTGTTATATTACAGTGGACACCCAACATGGCTGTCTAGCAGCAGAAAACGATCGTCAGATGGTCAGAAAGTTGTAGGGGAATGCAAGATGTTACAATGATTATTATTATTACTATTTATATTAAAGATGATTGTTGACTAAGTTGGCATATTTTATATCTCAAATAAAACTTCATTAAAGACTAAGTAAAAATTGCATCAGCTGATTGATCGAACGCAAACGCAGATTTCGCAGGAAGAAAAATCTACCGGCTGCAATTTGAACATGTTGAATGGGTTGGTTTTGTTACAGGAAAATATGTTTTCAGGATCTTTTGAAGTTTATTTTAAAATATTTAACATCTTTATTAAATATTCCCAGCTTGTCCCAGGTCGTCATTTGGGCGAGCCAGACTGAAAATCAGCTCGTCCGAAATCATTTCTGGGTGGAAATGACGAGGTGACGAGCGCGAATGTCGAACCCTGCTATGTACTTTATGTTGTTTATTTAATACCCAGAAGCAGAGAAGAAGACTTTTAAAGAATAAATGCATTTTCATAATATAACCAATAGAGCCCAGCCTTAACACCAGAACCCTTGACCCTGGGGCCTAAAATTCATAATTGGGAAAGAGGCACTCATGGTCATCATAACAATACACTCAGTAAGTTTATTTGATAGGAACAGAGCAGAGAAGAAGATTTTCAAAGAATTACTGCACATTCACTATATAATCAATAGAGCCCCGCCCATAACACCAGAACCCCTGACCCTAGGGAAAGAAATTTCACAAATCTGAAAGAGGCACTCATGCTCATCATAACTGTGTACTTTGTTTGTTTATTTGATACCCAGGAGCACAGAAGAAGATTTTCAAAGAATTAATGCATTTTCACTACATAATCAATAGAGCCCCGCCCTAACACCAGAACCCCTGATCCTGGGGCCATAAAATTCACAAATCTGAAAGAGACACTCTTGCTTATCATAACTATGTACTTTGTTTGTTTATTTGATACCAAGGAGCAGAGAAAAAGATTTTCAAAGAATTAATGCAATTTCACTATATAATCAATAGAGCCCGCCCTAACACCAGAACCCCTGACCCTCGGGCCATGAAATTCACAAATCTGAAAGAGGCACTCTTGCTCATCATAACTATGTACTTAGTCTGTTTATTTGATTCACAGGAGCAGAGAAGAAGATTTTCAAAGAATTAATGCATTTTCACTATATAATCAATAGAGCCCCGCCCTAACACCAGAACCCCTGTTCCTGGGGCCATAAAATTCAAACATAGGTAATCAAAGATTACAGAGCTCACCTCAACGAATGTTGTCTTTAAGTAAGGCAAAGTCACACAATTAACCAACAAAAAGTGTGCATCCAAAAATGCAAAATTCATCCAATTTTGATTTGATACTTTGGAATAGGCCTATATAAAAACTTCAAACTAGTTCAACATGAAAACCTAATTAAGATCCAGCTTCTGAAGCAACTTTGAGAGTTTTCATCCCTTGATGCATCATTTGTGCAAGTTTGGTTTATATAAGCCTTATAGTTTCTTGGTAAAAGACCTGCACCCATAACTTTAACCAGGTCCATTATCTTGAAAATGTAGGTCGAATTCAGCATCTGAACATAAGTGTGCATCCTAAGATGTATCATCCATGCAAGTTTGCGTAAAACATCGCTCAAAGTTATTTGGAAATGAAACCTGTATAAAAAAATAACCTTTTCACTAATCCAGAAAATGTAGGTCAGATTCAGCATCTGAAGCCAGCCGGTAGAATGCACCCTTAGATTTATAATTCATGCAAGTTTGGTTATTGAAGAGCTCAAGGTTACTCGAAAATGAATCCTGCACCAAAAGCTTTAACCTGTTTACTCAACCGGAAAATGTAGGTCAGATTCAGCATCCGAATCAAGTTGAGTAGTATGCATCCTCAGATGTCCATACATAAAAGTTTGGTCATTATAAGGCTCAAAGTATCTTGAAATGAAAACTGCACCAAAAACTTTAACCTGTTCACTCAACCGGAAATTGTAGGTCAAATTCAGCATCCGAAGCAAGTCCGGTAGTATGCATCCTTAGATGTATCATCCCTGCAAGTTTGGTCAACATAGGGCTTTTAGTTACTCGGAAATGAGACCTACACCAAAAACTGCACCAAAAATGTTACCTATATTAAAAAATAGAAAACAGATTCAAATGAATTATAAGGTAACCAGCATCTGAAACTTTGACTGGTACAATGAAACCCACTAGAAACATCTTCCATGCAATTGCATGTCTAATCAATATAGGACATAGAAGTACTTAAAAAGAAAACTGCTCCAAAAAACTTAACCTTAACCCGGGACGCCGACGCCGAGGGTATCACATAAGCTCCCCAACCTTCGTTGAGGTGAGCTAAAAATTATAAAGAGGCACACTTGCTAATCATAACTATGTACTAAGTTTGTTTATTTGATACCAAGGAGCAGAGAAGAAGATTTTCAAAGAATTAATGCAATTTCACTATGTAATCAATAGAGCCCCGCCCTAACACCAGAACCTGTTCCTGGGGCCATAAAATTCAAAAATTAGAAAGAGGCACTCTTGCTAATCATAACTATGTACTTTGTTTGTTTATTTGATACCCAGGAGCAGAGAAGAAGATTTTCAAAGAATTTATTCAATTTCACTATATAATCAATAGAGCCCCGCCCTAGCACTAGAACCCCTGACCCTGGGGCCATGAATTTCACAATTTTGGTATAGGACTCAATGCTGACTACAGTCATACCAACAGTTTGACTGCTTGATGTAAGGAGTAAAGAAGAAGATTTTTAAAGATTGCACTAATTTTAGTGGTTTTGGCCCCACCCCCAAGGCCCAGGGACCATGAAATTCACAATTTTTGTTTCCCTTTACACATAGATGCTGTATGCCAAAATTGGTTGAAATTGGTTAAGTGGTTTCAGAGAAGAAGCTGAAAATGTTCAAATGTTAACGCACGACGACGGACGAAAACGGATAGCAATAGGTCACCTGAGTTTACTCAGGTGACCTAATAAAAGTCCGTAATTATACCCCCCGCTTGAAAAGTGGGAGGGTATATAGTCATCAGTATTTCTGTCCGTCCGTTACACTTTGGGGTACCAATCTCTTATCCGCAACTCCTCTTATACTACTGAGTGAAATTTAATGAAACTTTCACAGAATCTTTATTACATATTGCCATTGTGCACCTCCTATTTTACTTTTTTATTCGACACGTATTTTAGGGTTTCCCATAGCAAAACATGGACATTGCCATTATATTCTTACCTACATGTATGACGTCACATATAGAAGCTTCTGGATAGCATTTGATAAGACGAGTTATTTCTCTTTACACATTACCGTAAAACAATATATAGCAAAACATGGACATTATGGGAGGCTGGGGGTATCATTTAGTGAGCTCATTGCTCAAAGTACCTCTAGTTTTCTTTTGTTTACTTACATTAAATAAAAACTAACATGTGTACTTACTAAAACTCTGTAATTTTCTTTTGCTCATTGGCCTCCACCTCATATTTTCTGAGATACTCTGCCTGCAATGAACAATGAGCATTTTGAGACATTGGTATTAATGTCTATTCACATTGCTAATGGCACCGGGATACAGGGGCTAAATGTGATCAGAATTTAAACTGAAAACAAATAGTCTGGCAAGACAATATCATGAGAAAGAATGAGCGGACTTAACACCCTGATTCGGATCTTTTTGAGACTACTTTACTATGCTGTAAATGAAGTAAATCCAAAATATTTTACAGCCAATTATGAAAAGAGCTATGGTTATAGAACATTTGTACAAAATGCTATGCCTTGTTGTCATGAATCAAAATTGAAGCAACAATACATAAGTGTCGCCGTCCTGAAATAGACATGTACCAGGAGTGGTTATTAGATTACATAATCAATATTAATGGGAGGCGGGGCTCTCGATCGACATCAATATAGACATCCATCCCTCTCTCTAGAAATTCAAATATGTGTATGGTTTATTACAGGGTTGTCAATACGACATTTGTAAAGAATGTTAGGGCATGCAAAATCAAAACATTTCATTTGCCAATTTCTGAAAAATGGCAACCAGAACAGTTTCATGACATGATTTAGGTCAAGGTCAGGCTGAGTAATACATTGAATACACTCTCAGGTGAACATCACATGGTGAATAGTAATATTCAACAGGTTAATCAAATTCATATGAAGGTTAATGCAATCATGGAACATGCTGCATCAGTGACCTGTTCTTTGTAATATAAGCTACAGAACACCTCACACTCACCAGTTTTTGGTAGGGTAGGGAGCGGAACGCCTCACACACTCACCTGTTCTTTATACGGTAGGCACCGGAACGCCTCCGACAATCTCAACATGACATCGTCCTCATCTATGTCTGGGTTCTCTTTCACCGCCTCGGCCTTCTCCTCCTTCATGTATTGAATCTCAGCTTTCTTCATTTCTCCCTGTTTTAGTTTTGGAGGAGCCTTGGTCTTGGTCTTGGTAACCTTGGGCTTCTGACTTTCACTGACTCTTTTGATGTTTTTCTGTTTATGATAAACAGTATAGAAGACACCAGATTGCTGAATATGGCAAATCAGAGTGTGTAACACACTTAACCTCTTGACATATATACTTGTAGGTAAGATTAATATGATCAAAGTTCAAGGAACTTATAATTCATTTGAATCTGTTTTCTATTTTTTAATATAGATCAAGAATATATAAAGGTACATGTAGAGACATGTTATCGTTATCCCCTGAAAACAAATCATCCTAAGGTGGCCTTACTCATTGACTCATTGGAAAGAGCATTTTGTGTGCTGTTGAGATATTTTTTTAACAGCTTGTGTCCCTATCAGTAACAGCTTGTGTCTCTATCAGTAACAGCTTGTGTCCCTATCAGTAAGAGCTTGTGTCCCTATCAGTATGAGTTTGTGTCCTTATCAGTGACAGTTTGTGTCTCTATAAGTAACAGCTTGTGTCTCTATCAGTGACATCTTGTGTCTCTATCAGTAAGAGCTTGTGTCTCTATCAGTAACAGCTTGTGTCCTAATCAGTATGAGCTTGTGTCCCTATCAGTAACAGCTTGTATCCCTATCAGTAACAGCTTGTGTCCCTATCAGTAACAGCTTGTGTCTCTATCAGTAACAGCTTGTGTCCTAATCAGTATGAGCTTTTGTCCCTATCAGTAACAGCTTGTATCCCTATCAGTAACAGCTTGTGATCCTATCAGTAACAGCTTGTGTCCCGATCAGTATGAGCTTGTGTCCCTATCAGTAACAGCTTGTATCCCTATCAGTAACAGCTTGTATCCCTATCAGTAACAACTTGTGTCCCTATCAGTAACAGCTTGTGTCCCTATCAGTATGAAATTGTGTACTTATCAGTGACAGCTTGTGTCTCTATAAGTAACAGTTTGTGACCCTATCAGTGACATCTTGTGTCTCTATCAGTAATAGTTTGTGCCCCTATCAGTAACAGCTTGTGTCTCTATCAGTAACAGCTTGTATCCCTATCAGTAACAGCTTGTGTCCCTATCAGTAACAGCTTGTGTCCCGATCAGTATGAGCTTGTGTCCCTATCAGTAACAGCTTGTATCCCTATCAGTAACAGCTTGTGTCCCTATCAGTAACAGCTTGTGTCCCTATCAGTATGAAATTGTGTCCTTATCAGTGACAGCTTGTGTCTCTATAAGTAACAGCTTGTGACCCTATCAGTGACATCTTGTGTCTCTATCAGTAATAGTTTGTGCCCCTATCAGTAACAGCTTGTGTCTCTATCAGTAACAGCTTGTATCCCTATCAGTAACAGCTTGTGTCCCTATCAGTAACAGCTTGTGTCCCGATCAGTATGAGCTTGTGTCCCTATCAGTAACAGCTTGTATCCCTATCAGTAACAGCTTGTGTCCCTATCAGTAACAGCTTGTGTCCCTATCAGTATGAGCTTGTGTCCCTATCAGTAACAGCTTGTATCCCTATCAGTAACAGCTTGTGTCCCTATCAGTAACAGCTTGTGTCCCTATCAGTATGAAATTGTGTCCTTATCAGTGACAGCTTGTGTCTCTATAAGTAACAGCTTGTGTCTCTATCAGTAATAGTTTGTGCCCCTATCAGTAATAGTTTGTGCCCCTATGAGTAACAGCTTGTGTCTCTATCAGTAACAGCTTGTGTCCCGATCAGTATGAGCTTGTGTCCCTATCAGTAACAGATTGTATCCCTATCAGTAACAGCTTGTGTCCCTATCAGTAACAGCTTGTGTCCCTATCAGTATGAAATTGTGTCCTTATCAGTGACAGCTTGTGTCTCTATAAGTAACAGCTTGTGTCTCTATCAGTAATAGTTTGTGCCCCTATCAGTAATAGTTTGTGCCCCTATGAGTAACAGCTTGTGTCTCTATCAGTAACAGCTTGTGTCCCGATCAGTATGAGCTTGTGTCCCTATCACTAACAGATTGTATCCCTATCAGTAACAGCTTGTGTCCCTATCAGTAACAGCTTGAGTCTCTATCAGTAACAACTTGTATCCTTTTCAGTGACACCTTATGTCCATATGAGTAACAGCTTGTGTCCTTATCAGTGACATCTTGTGTCCCTATCAGTAACAGCTTGTGTTCCTAACTGTAACAGATTGTGTCCCTATCAGTAACAGCTTGTGTCCCTATCAGTAACAGCTTGTGTCCCTATCACTAACACCTTGTGTCCCTATCAGTAACAGCTTGTGTCTCTATCAGTATCAGTAACAGCTTGTATCCCTATCAGTGACATCTTGTGTCCCTATCAGTAATAGCTTGTGTCCCTACTAGTAACAGCTTGTATCCCTATCAGTCTTTAATCCTATTACAGTCTTACCTCAAACTCTACGTTAAATCTGGCTTGTTGACCAGGTGTAAGATTATTTCTGTATTCCTCAAAGTCAAGCCTGGACTTCTCATTGACCTGAAAAACAAACAAATCAACAAAATCTTAATCACAAGCAATCCCTGTATGTTACAAAAGGTTTAATGAGCTAGCTTGAGTACATTTACAGCAATACCTGTATGTTACAAAAGGTTGAACCAGCTAGCTTGTTTACATTTATTACAATGCCTGTATGTTACAAAAAGTTGAACGAGCCAGACTTTTTACATTTATAGCAAACTTAAAGCTTTCTAGCTTAGGAGTGCAGACGACTTCTTTTCCAGATGGTTCCACTCTATAGCAGTACACACAAAGAACAAGTTGTTGAATTGGTCTGTCTTTGCGTCTGGTATTTCTACTGCTCTGCTGTTATTTCTTATCCTGCTATATATTATATTTGTTGCTTCTTAATCTTCGTACACTTTGGGTCTGATGTTTCTTTTCTGTTTTTGGAATCTGATGTATTGATCGGGTATAATGGCTGGTATCTGCCCCTCAACCACTTTAAAGAAAAAGATCAGACGTTGTTGTTGTCCTCTGGTTTCTAATAAGGGAAGGTCAAGTTCTTTTAGCATCTTTGTCATTGTGCCCTCTTCCCTTGATTTATAATCTTTTGTTATGAATCTCGCACCTCTTTTTTATATGGATTCTAGTTTTGTTGTTTCTTGTTTGGTGTATGGATCCCAGATGACAGCTCCATACTCCATTATGGATCTTACTAGTGCTATATATGCAATCTTTCTACATTCCCTTGGACAATTTTGTAAGTTACTTCTTAGGAAGCCTACGGTGGAATTGGCTTTGTTTGAGATGTTGTTTATATGTTTTTTCCATTTTAGGTCTTCTTGTATTTGGAGTCCTAAGTAGGGGTTTGATGTCACTTGTTCTAGGGTGTGGCTCACAAGGGTGTATTGGCTGTTTATCTTTTTACATATGCAATACTTGTATGTTATATAAGGAATCACTGTCTAGTTAGTATAGTAGGCCAGGGCATCAACTATAGTGGGAAACATGGGATAATATGCATAAGGGGCAAAATTATCCCATGTTTCCCACTATTGTTGATGTTCCTAGCCTACTATACTAACTAGACAGTGATTCCTTATATTTCCATTTCATTGTGAAAAAAAATTGTAGATTTAGACTTTTAAAACGTAGATATAGATTTAAATTACACGAGGACTACCATGTTAATTTCAATAGTCCTCGCCTACTAACGTCAAACACATAGGCAGGCGCATGAGATTTACATGCACATAATTAGTCTCCTTAGCGTCAGACACAGAGACAGATGCGCACAACATTTGCATTAGGCCTCCTTAGCTCCTGACCTATTGACCTGCCCAATTTACAATTAAGAAATCAACTCCGTTAACTTTCAAAGAGTTATCACAGAGAAATACAAGAGGCCAATGTGCCACATCGCTCACCTGATCACTGTGGCTAGGAAAAAGTAGAAATTGGTTTATTATTGAAAAGTTTAAATCCAAAAGTAGTCCAATGTCCAATCATGGCTTTGCTATCATTAAGAACATGATTTTTAAAGAATTTGCCTATATATGTCTATGTTAAACTTTGGTCGACAATAGTGGCCACCCGCTACCCCGGGGGTCATGATCTGAACAAACTTGAATCTACACTACCTGAGGATGATTCCATATCAATATGATCAATTATGGCTTTGCTATTCTTGAGAAGAAGATTTTTAAAGAATTTTTCTATATATTTCTATGTAAAACTTTGGTCGGACATTGTTGCCCCGCCCTACCCCCGGGGGTCATGATTTGAACAAACTTGAATCTTCACTACCTGAGGTTATCTCCCCATAAGTTTCATCTTTCCTGGCTCAGTGGTTCTTGAGAAGAAGATTTTTAAAACATACCACCAAATTTTCATTCATTCCCAATTATCTCCCCATGAATGAGAACCTGGCCCTTCATTTGAACAAACTTGAATCCCCTTCACCCAAGGATGCTTTGTGGCAAGTTTGGTTGAAATTGGGCTGTCTGATTTTTATTTATCAGGTTATCTATAACACGTTTTAATCTTTCCGCTAATACAAGCTGTTACTGATAGGGACACAAGTTCATACTGATTAGGACACAAGCTGTTACTTATAGAGACACAAGCTGTCACTGATAAGGACACAAACTCATACTGATAGGGACACAGGCTCTTACTGATAGGGACACAAGCTGTTACTGATAGGGACACAAGCTGTTAAAAAATATCTCAACAGCACACAAAATGCTCTTTCCATTGAGTCAATGAGTAAGGCCACCTTAGGATGATTTGTTTTCAGGGGATAACGGTTGCAATGTCTCTACATGTACCTTTATATATTCTTGATCTATATTAAAAATTAGAAAACAGATTCAAATGAATTATAAGTTCCTTGAACTTTGATCATATTAATCTTACCTACAAGTATGTATGTCAAGAGGTTAAGTGTGTTACACACTCTGATTTGCCATATTCAGCAATCTGGTGTCTTCTATACTGTTTATCATAAACAGAAAAACATCAAAAGAGTCAGTGAAAGTCAGAAGCCCAAGGTTACCAAGACCAAGACCAAGGCTCCTCCAAAACTAAAACAGGGAGAAATGAAGAAAGCTGAGATTCAATACATGAAGGAGGAGAAGGCCGAGGCGGTGAAAGAGAACCCAGACATAGATGAGGACGATGTCATGTTGAGATTGTCGGAGGCGTTCCGCTGCCTACCGTATAAAGGACAGGTGAGTGTCTGAGGTGTTCCACTCCCTACCATACAAAGAACAGGTGAGTGTTAAGTGTTCTGTAGCTTATATTACAAAGAACAGGTGAGTGTGAGGCATTGTGTTCTGTATCTTATATTACAAAGAACAGGTGAGTGTGAGGCGTTCTGTAGCTTATATTACAAAGAACAGGTGAGTGTGAGGCATTCTGTAGCTTATATTACAAAGAACAGGTGAGTGTGAGGTGTTCTATAGCTTATGTTACAAAGAACAGGTGAGTGTGAGGCGTTCTGTAGCTTATATTACAAAGAACAGGTGAGTGTGAGGCGTTCTGTAGCTTATGTTACAAAGAACAGGTGAGTGTTAGGTGTGTGTAGCTTATATTACAAAGAACAAATGAGTGTGAGGCATTCTGTAGCTTATGTTACAAAGAACAGGTGAGTGTGAGGCGTTCTGTAGCTTATATTACAAAGAACAGGTGAGTGTGAGGTGTTTTGTAGCTTAAATTACAAAGAACAGGTGAGTGTGTGAGGCTTTCTGTAGCTTATATTACAAAGAACAGGTGAGTGTGTAAGGCTTTCTGTAGCTTATATTTCAAAGAACAGGTGAGTGTGTGAGGCGTTCTGCTCCCTACCCTACCAAAAACTGGTGAGTGTGAGGTGTTCTGTAGCTTATATTACAAAGAACAGGTCACTGATGCAGCATGTTCCATGATTGCATTAACCTTCATATGAATTTGATTAACCTGTTGAATATTACTATTCACCATGTGATGTTCACCTGAGAGTGTATTCAATGTATTACTCAGCCTGACCTTGACCTAAATCATGTCTTAAAACTGTTCTGGTTGCCATTTTTCAGAAATTGGCAAATGAAATGTTTTGATTTTGCATGCCCTAACATTCTTTACAAATGTCGTATTGACAACCCTGTAATAAACCATACACATATTTGAATTTCTAGAGAGAGAGGGATGGATGTCTATATTGATGCCGATCGAGAGCCCCGCCTCCCATTAATATTGATTATGTAATCTAATAACCACTCCTGGTACATGTCTATTTCAGGATGGCGACACTTATGTATTGTTGCTTCAATTTTGATTCATGACAACAAGGCATAGCATTTTGTACAAATGTTCTATAACCATAGCTCTTTCTATTCATAATTGGCTGTAAAATATTTTGGATTTACTTCATTTACAGCATAGTAAAGTAGTCTCAAAAAGATCCGAATCAGGGTGTTAAGTCCGCTCATTCTTTCTCATGATATTGTCTTGCCAGACTATTTGTTTTCAGTTTAAATTCTGATCACATTCAGCCCCTGTATCCCCGTGCCATAAGAACGTGAATAGACATTAATACCAATGTCTCAAAATGCTCATTGTTCATTGCAGGCAGAGTATCTCAGAAAATATGAGGTGGAGGCCAATGAGCAAAAGAAAATTACAGAGTTTTAGTAAGTACACATGTTAGTTATTATTTAATGTAAGTAAACAAAAGAAAACTAGAGGTACTTTGAGCAATGAGCTCACTAAATGATACCCCCCGCCTCCCATAATGTCCATGTTTTGCTATATATTGTTTTACGGTAATGTGTAAAGAGAAATAACTCGTCTTATCAAATGCTATCCAATAGCTTCTATATGTGACGTCATACATGTAGGTAAGAATATAATGGCAATGTCCATGTTTTGCTATGGGAAACCCTAAAATACGTGTCGAATAAAAAAGTAAAATAGGAAGTGCACAATGGCAATATGTAATAAAGATTCTGTGAAAGTTTCATTAAATTTCACTCAGTAGTATAAGAGGAGTTGCGGATAAGAGATTGGTACCCCAAAGTGTAACGGACGGACAGAAATACTGATGACTATATACCCTCCCACTTTTCAAGCGGGGGGTATAATTACGGACTTTTATTAGGTCACCTGAGTAAACTCAGGTGACCTATTGCTATCCGTTTTCGTCCGTCGTCGTGCGTTAACATTTGAACATTTTCAGCTTCTTCTCTGAAACCACTTAACCAATTTCAACCAATTTTGGCATACAGCATCTATGTGTAAAGGGAAACAAAAATTGTGAATTTCATGGTCCCTGGGCCTTGGGGGTGGGGCCAAAACCACTAAAATTAGTGCAATCTTTAAAAATCTTCTTCTTTACTCCTTACATCAAGCAGTCAAACTGTTGGTATGACTGTAGTCAGCATTGAGTCCTATACCAAAATTGTGAAATTCATGGCCCCAGGGTCAGGGGTTCTAGTGCTAGGGCGGGGCTCTATTGATTATATAGTGAAATTGAATAAATTCTTTGAAAATCTTCTTCTCTGCTCCTGGGTATCAAATAAACAAACAAAGTACATAGTTATGATTAGCAAGAGTGCCTCTTTCTAATTTTTGAATTTTATGGCCCCAGGAACAGGTTCTGGTGTTAGGGCGGGGCTCTATTGATTACATAGTGAAATTGCATTAATTCTTTGAAAATCTTCTTCTCTGCTCCTTGGTATCAAATAAACAAACTTAGTACATAGTTATGATTAGCAAGAGTGCCTTTTTCTAATTTTTAGCTCACCTCAACGAAGGTAGGGGAGCTTATGTGATACCCTCGGCGTCGGCGTCGGCGGGTTAAGGTTAAGTTTTTTGGAGCAGTTTTCTTTTTAAGTACTTCTATGTCCTATATTGATTAGACATGCAATTGCATGGAAGATGTTTCTAGTGGGTTTCATTGTACCAGTCAAAGTTTCAGATGCTGGTTACCTTATAATTCATTTGAATCTGTTTTCTATTTTTTAATATAGGTAACATTTTTGGTGCAGTTTTTGGTGTAGGTCTCATTTCCGAGTAACTAAAAGCCCTATGTTGACCAAACTTGCAGGGATGATACATCTAAGGATGCATACTACCCGACTTGCTTCGGATGCTGAATCTGACCTTTATTTTCCGGTTGAGTGAACAGGTTAAAGTTTTTGGTGCAGTTTTCATTTCAAAGATACTATGAGCCCTATAATGACCAAACTTGCATGAATTGGTACATCTTAGGATGCATACTACCCGACTTGATTCGGATGCTGAATCTGACCTACATTTTCTGGTTGAGTGAACAGGTTAAAGTTTTTGGTGCAGTTTTCATTTCAAAGATACTATGAGCCCTATAATGACCAAACTTGCATGAATTGGTACATCTTAGGATGCATACTACCCGACTTGATTCGGATGCTGAATCTGACCTACATTTTCTGGTTGAGTGAACAGGTTAAAGTTTTTGGTGCAGTTTTCATTTCAAAGATACTATGAGCCCTATAATGACCAAACTTGCATGAATTGGTACATCTGAGGATGCATACTACCCGACTTGATTCGGATGCTGAATCTGACCTACATTTTCTGGTTGAGTGAACAGGTTAAAGTTTTTGGTGCAGTTTTCATTTCAAAGATACTATGAGCCTTATAATGACCAAACTTTTATGTATGGTACATCTGAGGACGCATACTACCTGACTTGCTTCGGATGCTGAATTTGACCTACAGTTTCTGGTTGAGTGAACAGGTTAAAGTTTTTGGTGCAGTTTTCATTTCAAGATACTATGAGCCTTATAATGACCAAACTTTTATGTATGGTACATCTGAGGATGCATACTACTCGACTTGATTCGGATGCTGAATCTGACCTACATTTTCCGGTTGAGTAAACAGGTTAAAGCTTTTGGTGCAGGATTCATTTTCGAGTAACCTTGAGCTCTTCAATAACCAAACTTGCATGAATTATAAATCTAAGGGTGCATTTTACCGGCTGGCTTCAGATGCTGAATCTGACCTACATTTTCTGGATTAGTGAAAAGGTTATTTTTTTATACAGGTTTCATTTCCAAATAACTTTTGGTATTAATCAACTATTTATGATGAAATAAATTTTATGATAAAATTTCCAACATTTTGAAATAAATGGCCCCAGGGTTAGTGGTTTTTTTGGGATAAGGTGCATAACTGGTTATAAAGTGAAAATGATTTTCCCTTTGTTATTCTGATCTACGTCTTAGTATTAAGTAACTAGAGTAAGCATGCTAAGTGTATAATTATGATAGCAATAGTGCCTTTTTCAAAATTATGAATTTCATGGCCCCTGCATTAAATTATGATATAAATTCAATTGTCAAAAGTTGTTACATGATCCTCAGGTGACCTATAAGGCCCGTGGGCCTCTTGTTAAGTATACATGTTAGTTATTATTTAATGTAAGTAATCTCACCTTCCTAGATGTGTCGGGGGAGAGGTGTCCTTTGTCAAGCTCTAACAACCAGTTGATAAATCTATAATGTAATATTCATTATAATGAATGCCTACACTACAGGAAATGTTTTATATACGAGGGTTGTTCCAAAATTTCGTAGACTGAGCTCATATCTTTTAAAGAAATTAATGTATCTTAATAAGATTTTCAGGGTGGATAAAGCATGTTCTTGGCAGATAAATTACGAAGTTTTATGATGTTTACTTCAAAACTTTTCAAGTAATAACATTTAAAGTGATATCGTTCTCTGACACCCAGAGCAATCTGCAACGTCAAAAAATACAAATGTCAACAGTTCAAATTGTTGGAGAAAATATTTCAATTACCAGAATCAAATTCTTAAATTTAACGAAATGTTTATAGTTATAAATGTGAAATATCTTAATTACTATGATATGATCAAACATTAAAATATGTAAACAAAGTACATGTATATGCATGTACAGGTATGAAATAATAATAATTTGAAAACGCTACATTTCTACGGGCTTTTCGTCTGTGTTCTCTAAGGGAGTTGCACAATGCAACTCTTGACCATTTCTTAGCCCCGTCTTTTATTTTAGCTACTGTTATTTACATATACATAGAAAAACAGTTTTAATCATTT
>PRKT01000070.1:1664907-1679216 GCA_003671525.1 Saccostrea glomerata
GGCCACAATGGGGGATCAAAGTTTTACATAGGAAAATAAAGGGAAAAATCTCAATAACAGAGAAGCTATTTTAAGTCATATTGACATGTAAGCATCCTCATGTATTGAAGATTTAAATACTTCCCCCCTCAGTAAACTTTTCAATTCTGATCTGATTTTTGCATTTTCCAAGCTCAGGTGAGCGATGTGGCCCCTGGGCCTCTTGTTTTTTTTATTTCAAATCAAGCACTTCTTTCATTAATCATTAGATTTACTAAGTAATTATAAATAAAATGCAATAAGTATGTTAATTTAAATTGTATAAACTACATTTTAAAATTAAAGCAAACTGCTGAATTTAAAAAAAAAATATGCAACAAAAAATTGGAGGGTAATTCAAGATAAAAGGCATCAAAACTTTATGAAATAATGGAGAAAAGCAAAATGGTAAACTGTTGTATTTTGCAGTTCCGAAGACCCAGTATTTATCACTGTACCTAAAATTACAGAATTCTTGAAAATTAAAGATTTATTGTTTCCATCACTGTATAAAATGGTTGTTGCGGCAGCATTTTTCTTTATTTTTAATTTCTTACTATTAGATTTTTTTCTGCAGATGAAGAAGAGGAAACCAGAGAGCAGCAGTTCAGAGTCTTCAGATGATGACAAAGACAAGAAGAAGAGGGAGATGTCACCGGTCGTCCCTGTCATTGTATGTATAGCTCATAGAGAGGATTGTTATGGGTGTAACATTTAGTTTTTCCTCTTGACCAATCATAGATTTGCTAACATTTTCTTTGACCAATCATATTGCATATTATAAAGCAAGTGTAATTGTGAATGTAAACATGGCAGATCCCAGTGCAGTTCCGAAGAGACTACACTTCTTTCTTTAGTATGTAGTTGAGTATTATTGTTTTATAACATTGTTGTTAATTTTTAAACAGTTGTTAAGCTGTTTCAAAATAATTTTAATGTTTTGTTACACATGAGTATTTTTATTTGTTGATGACAATTGACAAGAGCTTAGGTATCAAAAATATTGTAAAATCCCTGCTTGAAGTTTGTTAGATGCAACATGTAGCAAGTAATGATTAGATAGGTGATATTGTCCTTTAGACAGGTGCTATATAAAGCTTTACTTATACAACCCTTTTATCTAATTTCAGAAGCAGAGTCCACAACAACCCAGCAGCCCCAGAAATAGGCAGCCAAGCAGCCCCACAAAAAGACAACCCAGCAGCCCAAGGAAGAGGAAACCTTCTACTTCCTCCTCCTCTTCTTCTTCTTCTTCCAGTGATGAGGATGAGGGAGATAAAACAGTTGTCAAGGTAACCAGACATGTTTAATCACAGTTTTCAGACTTAGTAAAAATTTCAAAAGATTTCTTAAAGTTAAAATATGACATTAAATATTATAACGATAAAACTGCCTCCTTTTAGCAATTATAGAAGTACCCGGGGCGGTTAATCGAGATTTTACCAAATAAAGCCTTTATCTATATGACATGTTTATCTTATATCAGGTTAAGAGTCCACAAAAGCCCAGCACACCCAGGAAGAGGAAACCCTCTACTTCTTCTTCTTCTTCCAGTAAAGAGGATGAGGGAAATAAAACAGTTATCAAGGTAACCAGACATGTTTAATCACGGTTTTCAGACTTAACAAAATTTTCATTGATGACCGGAGCAGACATATACTTAAGCTACATTGTCTATTGGACAGGTGCTATACTGGGAAATCCCTATTAAACGCCTTCTAGGTTTTTTTTCTATTGTCAGGAAATAAGGGCCCCCTGTACAGTTATTAAAATCATCTAGAAAAATCATCTAAAATTCCACCATAATTTGAAGAAAAAAGAAAATGAAACTTGGTTATTGTGTAACTCATGCTTGAAGTATTCCTGAAAGTGAAAGATTTTTATAATGACCTAATCATCATGTATTTTTGAAAGTGAAAGTTACCTACTCTGTACAAAATTTGTTTTCCTTGTCAATTCTCTAATTTCTCAGTGGAAAATGAATCATTTAGCATAATTTGGATGGATTATCATAAGTTAAAGAAAAGTAAGACAATTTAGGTTTTTCTCTGAATTTCTTTTTTTTCAAAAGATTTCTTGAAGTTGAAATATGACATTAAAATATTATGACGAAATAACTGCCCACTATTGACAATTGTAGAAGTTCATGGGGCGGTTATAAGAGATTTCAAGGTTTAAAGCCTTTATCTATATGACATGTTTATCTAATATCAGGTGAAAAGTCCACAAAAGCCCAGCACACCCAGGAAGAGGAAACCCTCTACTTCTTCCAGTGATGAGGATAAGGGAAATAAAACAGTTGTCAAGGTAATTAGATATGTTTAATCAATGTTTTCAGACTTAACAAAAATTTCAAAAGATTTCTAAGTTAAAATTTGACATTAGATATTAGGAAAAAAAAATTTAATCAATAGTTTCTCAGGCCAAAAAAATCAGAATTCAATGCGGCAGGCAGGTGTTGTTTTTTTTTTAAGCAGGTTTAACACCTTTTTTTTAAGCCATTTGTTACTCCAAACATTTATAAAAAAGTTAATGAAATACTGAAAATTTAGAAGAAATGTATTGTTTTTCTAATAAAAACGACTATCTAAGCATTTATGAAAAGGGGAGTAACTGGATTTTCTTTTTCAACTTAGAAAATTGAGTTGTTTCCCTTTTCAATATGTCAATAAAATTGATCAATGCGGCTGTTTTTGAACTGATGCCACGGTGCCTGAGAAACTATTTATTAATTTTTTTTGGCATTATAACAAAAAAACTGCTCCCTATTACAGTCCCTGAAACGGTTCTACTTTCCCATTTGAATGGTCAGAAGGATTAGTGCCTTGTTTACTTTGTGTATTAATAGCAATTCACGGTTATCGTTCTTGACCTCCTTATTTAGAAATCGTCCAGACCTGTCAAGTGTTTTATAATCTATTTCAAAGTTCTTGCCTCAATGCTATTACAAATAACCCTTCAAATTAAAACTTTAACTGACTGAAAAATCAGCATGTTAAAATAAAATCATCTATGTATTTGTAATAATGATACAGGTTCTGCTACGTCCTTAATGATTATATTTTATTGGTCAGTTTGAAATTTAAAATGCTAAATATGTTTAGTGATTAAAATTCCCATCTTTTTTCACAAATTAGAAGAAAAATGCCTGCATGATACATATTGGAAATTATTTTTCAATACGGTATGATTCTTGAATATCGATGCGTATCTATATATTGATACATCCCTAGTCTTCACTCATTTTTACCTGTTAAATGTTTTGCGGCATTTTTGTCTTCTTTTTCCCCCTCTGTGAACGCAAATGGAAACAAATTAGCTTAACAAAATTACTATATTTCTGAACTGTAGGAAAAACACATTCTATAAATAGTATCATTTGATATTCACAGGTAACATGTCTAGGTATAAAGATAACAACTCAAGGAGCTTCCTTGGACTTAATCTCCCTACCCAGATCAATGATTGTTAAGACTTTGAAAGCATTTCAATACATGTACATGTATATTCCTATATATATATATATATTTTCAAAAACATTGGTAGGTAACATCATATTACGCACCATGTGCTCGTCTTGATTTTACCGAAAACAAAGAGAGACAACTCAAACCATCTTTAAGTTGTTGACAGTATCACAGTGTATTTGAGAGTCTCAGTTTTACATCTGAAGCACATTATTCAGAAGAAAAAGTCAGACATAAAAAGGGTAAGACAAGGTCCTACTTACTGGATGTAGTTCTGTCCTCGTCTTGTGACGAATCTGAAATAAAGTTAGTCAGGCATGTTTACAGGTAAACAATTGTATATCATGCTGTCTCCTAAAGTACTCCAACAGGAAATTATCTTGTTAAATGGCATGAGACAAATCCTAACCTTAAAACTGTGGTAGAAGGAATGCAGAAGTTTCGACTTGAATCAATGAATATCGGTACCTGACCTGGGGGCCATAACACTTAGATAAGCTCACTTTTCAAGTTTTGATCTCAGTCTCATTTTTCCACTACATATTTCTTGGATTTTACCTTCTCTGTTTTACGACAGCCCTAATTTTACCGTCTCTGTTTTGAGACAGCCCTGATTTTACCTTCTCTGTTTTACGACAGCCCTGATTTTAACTTCTCTGTTTTACGACAGCCCTGATTTTACCGTCTCTGTTTTACGACAGCCCTGTTTTTACCTTCTCTGCCTCTGAAGCAAAGGCCTGTTTCTCTTCCTCTGATATGGCCTTCCACCCTTCTGCTATCTCCTTGAAAGTTGGCCGTGGTGTTTCTTCTAGACGGTGCTTTGTGTAGAGATTATAACTGTTGGCTCTGAAAGATACAAGTTCATTTCATTTTTCATTTGTATAATTTTAATTATAAGCATTTGATAATGGTCTGAAACATACAAGTAATTTTATTTTTGATATGTATAATCTAAATTATAAGCATTTGTCAATGGTCTGAAATCTACAAGTACTTTTATTTTTTATATATTCAAATCATGACTGCTTGTGCTGTAATATGCATTTACATGTACATTCAAATAGTTACAATAAAAGAGTTAATAAAACTTTAAGATTAATTCACTTGATATACATAAATATATTATAAAATCTAGGGAGGCAATCAAATACAAAATTGCCAATCGGTTAACCGCATGACGTTCCGTCCGATTAAACGGTTGATCGCATCAAAACCTTTGTGCATTTTTCATCTCAAACTAACTATATTCACAAAATTAAAATAAGACATGCTTTAAAGATGCAAAGACACAGATTTGAAGTTAATATTTTCTGTAAAATATCATAACTTATATATTGCAATAGCATTTCACATGAAAATATATTCAAGATCTTATTTTTATCTAAAAGTTATTCAAACTTTAAATTTTTTGATGGGTTTGATTGACACATCCTTGCACTTTCACTAATTTTAATTTTATTCTTTTATACTTCAGAAAAGTGGCAATATTGTTGTGTATTAATGAAAAAAATTAAAACTTTAATCAAGAAAAATGGTTACTTTTCAGAGTAGAAATGTTCTAAAACAAGACCCCTTCACAATTATCGTCATTCTATGCTTAGTGTTGTGTACAGAGTTTAGCAAATTGAACACACCCATAAAACATAGTTTTTGTAAACATGGCACAAGCTCTCTAATTGTTGAGGTTTACGATTCACCAGGTGTGCTCAATTGTCAAAGTCTGCTCACCACAACTGCACAGACTGACAATTTACTGTATGTTTTGCTTTGGAGCATTTCTACTCCAAATTCTAAAGATTATAGTTTTAATATTTTTCATTAATTCTCAACAAGATTGCCACCTTTCTTCAGCACTTATAATAAAATTAAAAATTTGTGAAAGTGCAAGGATGTGTCAATCAAACCCGTCCAAAAATTTGAAGTTTCAATTAACTTTTACATGAAATAACTTTTTGCATATATTTTCGTGTGAAATGCTATTGCGATACATGTACATAAGTTGTGATAATATACAGAAAATTTGAGAAAATATTAATTTCAAATCTATGTCTATGCACCTTTAATCATATTATACACATATTGATAAATGTTTATATGAAATAAATCCTTACTCACCGATGAACAGAAGGGGCATTTGGAAACTGAAAAAAAGCAAAGTATGGAATATTTAGAAACAATAAGTTATATTAATTGTTTTCATTTAGAATTTATTTATTACTTAAACATAAAAGTAAATTAAAAAGAGAAAAAAGAGAAAAAGAGCATCCAACTTACATTGGGATCTTTCTTTCCTATCAGTATCTGTAACAAAACAGAGGATAGGAATTAGTTTTTTTTTGGAGGGGGGGTTATCTAGGATTTGCGGGAAACTACCCTTTCTGTGAAAATTGGGAAAATCAGCTGGGGTCTGGGGGCCACTCCAAATCCCCAGTGGGTGCAAGGCAAGCACAAATGGGGGACATAACTGAATTTCATCATTCTAATGACCATTTAGAGTGCATATAATACCAAAGTAAAACCATATATTTCACATCTTCTGAACATTTGTACATTAAATTTCCTCTATTTATGAAGGAAAAAAAAATACTCAAGCCTTTTATCATTTTCAGGCAATTTTTTTTACTCATCAAAAGGGAAAAATGGGATAGAAGTTGTGGATTAGGGATGGCTACCCCCAAGACTAACTAACATGTATGGAGAAACACCCGTATCAATTTCATATACCACCCCCTACTTTTCAAACAGTGGGAAATAACTCCCTTTAGGTCAATTATGGAGGGAAAACCCTTTACCATATAAAAAAAAAATCATATTCCACATGCTAATTTAAAGAATGATATTGTTACAACCTTTGACCTCATTAAAACTGACCTTGATGACATTTCTGTTTTTCTCTATCAAGTCCCGAGCTACGTCAACCATCTGCTGCAGGCTCATGTGGGTCTTTGTCTAAAATCGATGATAAAGAAAGTGGTTATGAAAAATAATCAACAAACAGAACTACTGAAAACAACAAAACATGAACTTTTTCAAGTTTTGCACTGATCAAAAAGGCTACAAATATATTTGTTATAAAACATCATACATATAGTTAGTTAAAAGGTATAATTGATCTGCAGTGCTAAGAACAAAAGAACTTGATTTTATGACAAAATCAGAAAGATTGTGCTCCTTTTTCAAGATCATATATCAAAGCCATGGTGAAATGAGAGGCACATATTGCAAGCAGCTCATTATGATTTTCAGTAAATAAAATTTAATCATACAAACACAATCAGGATGAGTTGGTGCAAAATGAAATTCTGACCCCAACACTTTAGTCGCTTAAAAAAATCCAAGATTTAGATACAAACCACATGGCAAATTTTTGTCCAGGCTGCTCTGCAAACATCAGGGGAATGGTTTTTGACCTTGACCTCCTCCCACACTGACTCTGGCAGTCTGTTGTACTGTGGGGAGGGCTGCTTAATGGATGACTCCAGGGCGTCTAAGAGAGATCTAAACTCATCCATAGTCCAATCTACACAAAAAATAAACAACTTTATTATATGATTGAATAATTTCCACCTCTCTGATTGGCTGAGATCTAACTATGTTAGAAAAATATTACGTTGTATTGACCTGCACGTGACGTTCCAAGTCAATACAAGGATTTATTTCCTCTACATTGATCTAAAAATAGATTGGGAGATTCCAAATTGATACAAATTGTTTTAGAATGCTATCTAAATGACTATGATTTTTATTTTCATGTGAACAAAACATAAGTGAATATATATTTTAGGTGAGGGTGGTAAGAGGGGATGCAGGGACCCCCCTCCAACACTTTTACTGAACAACAATTTTTTTTTACTTTTTGGCAGTCAGTTTTCGCTGATAATACTCTTTCCTTTTAAAATCTATCCTATAAAAAAGACTGACATCATATATTTTTTTCATGGCAACTAAAATTGATTTTAAAAAAAAACATTTCAAATTGATACAACTGGTAAGGTTTATTCACATTTTAATTCTGCATCTCTCTTGTATTTGGCTAGAACTTAATAAAATAAGTTGTATCATGTTATCAGTGAATCATATAATAAAACAATTAATGCTGTTCTTTCGGGCAATACAATGATTTAGCCATCTTCGAAGTACAATATTCACCTCGCCCTTCGGGCTCGGTGAATATTGTACTCCTCAGATGGCTAAATCATTGTACTGACCTCAAAAACCAGCAATAATTGTATAATATTACACAAATGTCAAAATCAAGCTTTATCAATATTACACAAATGTCAAAATCAAGCATTATCAATTATCCAAACTTTAATTATCAGTTTTCCATAATTTTTGGTAAACTTTCTGAAACAAATAAATTTCTTTTCCCTCAAATACAGTATGCGTCTTCACTTGGGCTGTGTATTGAGCAAAATTTTTTCGATATGATACAATATTTATTAAAGCGTTATGTGATATATTTGATTCTTAAACAAATCCATCAAAAAAGTCTTATATTGTCATTTAATGCATGAATTTACAAAGACTATTAAGCAGGTCTGGAGGATTTCTAAATATGGAAGTCAAGAATGATAACCGAAAGTTGCTAAAAATGTACATCAAGTACATGTAATTATTTTTCTGTCCAATCAGACAACAGCATTTTTACACACCCCAAAACATATTTTAAAAGATATCATGTGCTTTTTTTTTTTTCCTCAAAAAGATTTTTTTAACAAAAAATCTGTAGAAGATGAAAACTTTCGAAGAATAAGGTATTCCCCACATATTTACCGTGAACAACCTTGACATTTTTATCTCGGTAAAGAAAAAAAAAATATTGCACAATAGAATGTAGTTGTTTACAGAGGTATAGATCAGGCCAGCAAGTTTTAATCAAGTTCAATTATAACATTTACCAGAATATATTATATGTTGGTAAATATAATTTGCTTAGCCGTCCGATTTACATCGATAATGCTTACATTCCATGTGTATAGATCAACTCACACAGGTCTTTATCGTATGGACTATACACATATAGTTTTAAATTATCACGGGTTTCATGAGCGCTAAATACTTGGCTTGCAGACTTTAATTGGGCATAAGGAAAGGCGTACAACGTGGAGAAAAGAGAATCCTGTAATTATACAAGAATGCGTTTTATCCCAATATCTTACCTCACATATCAGAAACTGCATGGACTATTTTGTAATAAACACTAAAAAAATAATAAAGACTGATATCTTTTCGATAAGATTTTTATGTCAGGCTCTCAAAACTGGAAAGGACTATATATGGTAAGAGCCAATTTTGGCCCCCTAAAAATCAAAATTTTAGAATAATATTTAGATATGTTTAATTGATATTTATTTTGTAGAAAAAATAATATTAGAAATATTTCCAATACATTTTTCGCATTTATATGCACTCACTGGCTGTAAATGATATGAGAAGTAGTGCTATTTTTGCTGTCTATCAAAAACAGCCAAAAATATGCTTTTTTCTTGATATTTTTCTTATAGGAAACATAGAGCGCAGTGTAGAACATACATAATTTTTCTGTCACTAATTAGTACTAGATAGATACATCTTTGGTAAAAATATAAAGTTTGTTCTAGGCCGCGCTCTATATTTTCTGGAAGAAAAACTGCTTGAAAATAAGCAATTTTATACAAAATATGCTAAAATGGCGGGAAAACGTTAACTTTATGATGTCATATTTCTAATATAACGGCATTTTGATGAAATTGAAAATGACCAATAAAGGTCATATGTATAGCTGTACATATTAAAGCTATAATATATAAAGTAAAATTAAGATATTCATTTTAAGGGGCCATTTGAGACACTTATCAAATATTGCTCTTTATCGTATTTATATAAATTTTTAACGTGAATTAAACTTTTGGGATTGCTACCTCCTAGAGGCAGATTTTTATTTATCCCACTTAAAACGTATTCTAAGCTTTTAAGTCGTGTTTGTTCACGGTAGAATTGTCATAAATATTATATTACTCCCAATGCGCATAAAGTTTACAAAAAGTTTGTTCTAAACAAGATGTGTTTGTGAAACACTATGTGCCCGACGGCAACAAAGTTCAAAAAAATATTTTCAGAAGATAAGTCAAGGTCACAAGGTCATTGACCTTGGTGTCATTTGAAGAACTTCATTAGTGGAGTATGCACACCAAATATTAAGTCTCTATCTGTCTTGGTTCAAAAGTTATGGCGAAAATTCGAAAAAGCTATTTTTAGCAAATAGGTCACAGTCAAGGTCACAAGGTCATTGACCATGGTGTCATTTGAAAGAACTCCATTGGTGGAGTATGCATACCAAATATGAAGTCTCTATCTTTCATGGCTCAAAAGTTATGGCGAAGGTTAAAGTTGACAACAGACAAACAGATAAACAGACAGGACAAAAACAATATACGCCTCGGATCTATCGATCCGGGCGCATAAAAAATCTTTTCAGCAAAAAACTTAAAAACCACGTGTTTTATTTATTTTCTCATGGGTTTGTCTAAATGCTGTTATCTAAATGGTCAGAAGGATTAGTGCCTTGTTTACTTTGTGTATTAATAGCAATTCACGGTTATCGTTCTTGACCTCCTTATTTAGAAATCGTCCAGACCTGTCAAGTGTTTTATAATCTATTTCAAAGTTCTTGCCTCAATGCTATTACAAATAACCCTTCAAATTAAAACTTTAACTGACTGAAAAATCAGCATGTTAAAATAAAATCATCTATGTATTTGTAATAATGATACAGGTTCTGCTACGTCCTTAATGATTATATTTTATTGGTCAGTTTGAAATTTAAAATGCTAAATATGTTTAGTGATTAAAATTCCCATCTTTTTTCACAAATTAGAAGAAAAATGCCTGCATGATACATATTGGAAATTATTTTTCAATACGGTATGATTCTTGAATATCGATGCGTATCTATATATTGATACATCCCTAGTCTTCACTCATTTTTACCTGTTAAATGTTTTGCGGCATTTTTGTCTTCTTTTTCCCCCTCTGTGAACGCAAATGGAAACAAATTAGCTTAACAAAATTACTATATTTCTGAACTGTAGGAAAAACACATTCTATAAATAGTATCATTTGATATTCACAGGTAACATGTCTAGGTATAAAGATAACAACTCAAGGAGCTTCCTTGGACTTAATCTCCCTACCCAGATCAATGATTGTTAAGACTTTGAAAGCATTTCAATACATGTACATGTATATTCCTATATATATATATATATTTTCAAAAACATTGGTAGGTAACATCATATTACGCACCATGTGCTCGTCTTGATTTTACCGAAAACAAAGAGAGACAACTCAAACCATCTTTAAGTTGTTGACAGTATCACAGTGTATTTGAGAGTCTCAGTTTTACATCTGAAGCACATTATTCAGAAGAAAAAGTCAGACATAAAAAGGGTAAGACAAGGTCCTACTTACTGGATGTAGTTCTGTCCTCGTCTTGTGACGAATCTGAAATAAAGTTAGTCAGGCATGTTTACAGGTAAACAATTGTATATCATGCTGTCTCCTAAAGTACTCCAACAGGAAATTATCTTGTTAAATGGCATGAGACAAATCCTAACCTTAAAACTGTGGTAGAAGGAATGCAGAAGTTTCGACTTGAATCAATGAATATCGGTACCTGACCTGGGGGCCATAACACTTAGATAAGCTCACTTTTCAAGTTTTGATCTCAGTCTCATTTTTCCACTACATATTTCTTTGGTAAAAGTGAAACTGAGATAAGAAGTGAGCAGGTCTAAGTTTTATGGCCCCCAGGCCTGGTCTAGCTGGTCTCATATCCTCCCCCTCCTTTGTTACAAAGATTAGAGATGAAAACGAACCAATAATATAACAAGAGATGTTTGTAAAACACTTATGCCCCCCTCCCCCCAAATTGGAATTTGTTTGGAAAATAATTGGAATTTTTCTAAGTCCAAGGGGCATAACTCTGTCAAAAATGGTGCAATCGTACCCTAAATAGAACTTGACCTAGATATTCATGTGATATATATCTGTATATCAAATTTCATTTCAGTGTGTGCAACGGTTGCAAAGAAAATGAACGGAAACTGAAAAATAATTAGAATTTTTCTAAGTCCAAGGGGCATAACTCTGTCAAAAATGGTGCGATCGTAACCAAAACAGAACTTGACCTAGATATTCATGTGATATATCTGTATACCAAATTTCATTTCAGTATGTACAATGGTTGCAAAGAAAATGAACGGAAACTGAAAAATAATTGGAATTTTTCTAAGTCCAAGGGGCATAATTCTGTCAAAAATGGTGCGATCGTACCTAAAACAGAACTTAACCTAGATATTCATGTGATATATCTGTATACCAAATTTCATTTCAGTATGTGCAACGGTTGCAAAGAAAATGATCGGAAACTAAGTGGACCGACAGACAGCAGCAAAGCAATATGCCCTCTCTTCTTCGAAGGGGGGCATAAAAACAATGGCAGTGTTAATCTTTTGTTAATTGTGTTTCTCTGATGGAGAGATGTTAAAAAGAATATGCATACTGCCATTTACTGTAGATTCCTTAATATACACGTTTCAAGAACTCTTGAAAAATTAGAAATCTACAGTTACAACTTCATAAGGAAATAAGTTTTATAAAAGTTTCAATTAAAAAATTGCATTCTTTGATTGAGTGGTGTGAGAGGAGTTGCAGGTTTCCTTATGAAGTTGCAGGTCAATGACAGCTGGGAACCTAGGATAATTTATGCATAACGTTGATGTCCTGACATACTCTACTAATACTAACTAGACTGATTCTTTAATAACAAGCTCCCCTGCTCCTCTGACCCCCAGAATACAATTCACTTTCCTGAGGTGACCTCTGACCCCTGGTATAGAAATCCAACTACCTGAGGTGACCTCTGACCCCTGGTATAGAAATCCAACTACCTGAGGTGACCTCTGACCCCCAGTATAAAAATAAATCCACCTACCTGAGGTGACCTCTGTCTTCTTCTTAGGAGATTTTACAGGTTTCTGTACTTGAGGCAGTTTCTCATTAATATTTTCCCTCTTTTCTGTGAATCAACGTGGTATCAATATACAGTTTAAGTAAACCATTGAGTGAGTCAGCAAGATTCCAGTTCCAGAGGAGCAAGTCTATTTCCTGAGGAGCATCCGAAGGAAATAGGCTTACTTGAGGGGAACTGGAGTCTTGCTGACTCTCTCAATGAATTACTTTAACTATTTTATTATACTGTAAGTTAAGCGAGCTTCATATTCATGATTTTAATTTGAAACATCTCGGTACTTTTCATATGATTAACAGGAACATGGAGTGTTCCAAATACATGTAGGTGTGTATCAGTTCATCCAACTGACACACCTTTTTGCAGGGAATCGGTCTTTTTACAGTGATTTTCAGGGAATCAGCAAAATATATCAATTCACTTTTATAGAGTGAAAAATCAGTAGAGGTATAATAAATTTATATAGGTTGACATAATCTGTTAAAATCGTTTTAATATAATTAATATCAGAATGTAACTAGTTCCTTGATCATGTTGATTGGATAGAAAATTAAGTTTATACTGTTCAACCAATGTTACCTGGGTTATCATATGACTTGTATATAAAGCACATCATTATAAATAAATTGATAGAGGTCTAATAAAAAGATATTCTACATACTGTAAATCACATTTTATTCGCGAGAACTTTATTTTCGCGTAATTACGCGAGACAAAGCGTTCGCGAAAATTAAATTTTCGCGTATAAAAGTATTCCTTACGATTATATAGAGGAATAACAACTATTCGTGAAAATTATGTCTCGCTTACAAAGAGTCAATGACAATCTCGCAAAAATAAGATGTCGCGAAAATTTAGTGATCTACAGTAACAAATAATTGTGACAATTTATCAGTATGAGCAACAGCTTCCCTACATTTGAGGCCAGATTATTGGACTGTTTAATTATTTCATTCCGATTTTTTTTTTTTTTGTAGACATCTTCACCTTTCTTCAGCTTCTTTTTCTTCTTCTTTAATTTTTTCTCTGAAAGTAGACACATACATGAATAGTGAAGCTATTTTCATAAATTTCACCGAATTCATCATGTTTATCTGAATTAAATGAAGTTGTATGAACCAATATTGACCAATACTCACTTGGGTTGTTCACAGCACCTTGACTGTCTCCCCTCTCTTCATAAAAAAAGGATTGTTCATTCAGTAACAGAAAGGTGACAGAACTCTTGGATAGATAGATTTATATTAAAGGAAAACAACCTTAACACAGAACACACACATGAACACTGAACAGTACTCACCACTGGGTTGATTTTCCTCCCTGTCTTCATTTCTTTTCTCTGGAAAAATAATACACAGTTTAGCAATTCTTTATGCATTTTGAGATGAGGGAAATCACTCCAAAAAAATTATGCTTTTATGGCAAATTCTATAAAACCATTGAATGCATGTATGATTATGCATGTTAAACAGAGACTACTGAGCATGATATATATATATATATATATATATATATATATATATATATATATATATATATAAAGCACAAATTACAACAACTCTTAAACTAATATAACTGCCCTAAGTGAAGGAATATTAATATAGAAAGCACAGAGAAATTCACTTTTACAAGGATACTCACTTCCGCCCCAGCCCGGGGTTGAACTCTCGACCTACGGAATCTGTCTCCTAGCAGTGCAGGAACAGCGCGTTGGACCGCTCGGCTATCTAGGCAAGTTATAAAACTTGCTTTCGATGCCGATGGAATTCTCACAACGCTGCCCTACACTACACGGTCATTGAGAATGGAAG
>PRKT01000070.1:1687256-1723321 GCA_003671525.1 Saccostrea glomerata
TTGGTTTTTTTTTTTTTTTTCTTTTTTTGCTTGTCAACTTTTTCAGGTAAGTAAAAAAAAATTTTCTCAGGTTGGCCCCCCACTTCCAAAAACGATGCTACGCGCCTGGGACAGGCATAAATTTTTGTGTACTCGATACTCAGGGCCATTTTATTAGTAGTGACACAGTGGTAGAGCGTCTTCGCGAAAGTCGCGGGGTAAGGAGTTAATCCACACGTGGATTGGAATCCCCCCTTTGTGACGTGGAGACCGGTCCTTCGGATGGGATGGTAAACCGAGATCCCGTGTCGCAGTAGATGTTGGGACATAATTAAAAAGATCCATCATCGCTTAGTGTCGAGAGTACCATAAGATATACTGCAGATATAAACCGTCAAGTAATTACATTTCCATATGAGTGAAACATTTTCGAGAGGGATGTTAAACAACAAACAAATAAAGCCCACCATACACTGAACTCCATAACCCCTGACTTGGCAGATGGCTCAATGCCGACTCAATAAATTATTGAATTGAACTGTACAAATCTTGTAATGTTGTCTACATTTGTACGTAATATAATGTAATCTGTGTAGATTCTTAGTAATGGGCATCGGTCTTTCAATAGATGTCTCTTGATTTATTACTACCTTATGTAAAGCAACAGTTAGGTCTACATCATATTCGCATCAAACTTGACTCGTCCCCTTGAAACCTTTAAATAGTCTTCTTGTAAAGGTCAAGGATAGTCCTTTTTAGCTCACCTGAGCCAAAGGCTCAAGTGAGCTTTTCTGATCAAAATTTGTCCGTTGTCTGTCGTCGTTGGCGTCGTCGTCGTTGTCGTAAACTTTTCACATTTTCATCTTCTTCTCAAGAACCACTGGGCCAATTTCAACCAAACTTGCTACAAAGTATCCTTGGGTAAAGGGGATTCAAGTTTGTTCAAGCCCTTTTCCAAGGGGAGATAATTATGAATTAGAGAAAAATTAATGGCATTTTTAAAAAATCTTCTTCTCAAGAACCACTGGTCCCGGAAAGATGAAACTCATGTGGAATCATCCTCAGGTAGTGTAGATTCAAGTCTGTTCAAATCATGACCCCTGGGGGTAGGGTGGGGCCAAAATGGCCGATCAAAGTTTTACATAGGAATATATAGGAAAAATCTTTATAAATCTTCTTCTCAAGAACCACTGGGCCAGGAAAGATGAAACTCATGTGGAATCATCCTCAGGTAGTGTAGATTCAAGTTTGTTCAAATCATGACCCCTGGGGGTAGGGTGGGGCCATAATCTGACACATCTGTTTCATATTTGGATATGTTACTTGTAAATGACATTAATGGTAATCTAACAAGAAAGTTCTGTAATAAAAAAACTTTAAATTTACAATCCTTAACTTCCCTTACTTATGCAGCAATATACCTTTATCACCTGCATACGGAGGTTATATATCTCTGTTGATTCGATACGCAAGAGTATGCTCTACGTATGAGCAATTTCTAAAATGAGGTAAATTATTGACAAACAAGTTGATAAAACAAGGATATCAGCAGTCTCGTTTAAAATCATCATTTTGTAAGTTCTATGGTCGATACAATGACCTTTTCGTCAAATACAATTTATCAATGAGTCAAATGCTGACTGACGTTTTCATACTTATTGTTAGTCAATTATTTATACACTGAATTGACAACAGATTTTTCCATTATTTTCCGATCATGACAAGGTCACATGGCCGATGTGACCGGTCTTCAGGGGATGCTTACACCTCCATGGCATCTGATCCCACTTCTGATGTTTTTCTAGATCTGTTTTTGCTCTGTCCTATTTTGAATTGTTTTATAGACTTTTGATCTTGTATACTCTTCGTTATATTCATATCATTGCATATGTTTCAATACAAAGAAAATGATTGTAAACATGCTTGAAATAAAAATGGCGAAGATATCAAACAGTGAATGATCTTAAGAAATCTATAAATAATTCAAATATATGAAGAGTTTATTAACTGTGACCTCTGGATCAGGTGCCAAGAGGAAAGAGAATCCCCTGTTGACTGGTCACATCTGCCGTAAGCTGAGTCCCCGCCTCTCCTATAATTATGATTGAAAAGTCCATGTTTTGCTCTTGGAGACCCGAAATAAGTGTCAGATCAAAAAGGTTCACAATGGCATTATGGCAAGAATCTGTGAACGTTTACATCATTTAATTTTATTCAGTGGTATAGGAGGAGTTGTGGATAAGAGATGAGCACCCTTCAACAGAGGCCTGTTCAGCAGAGCGAGCGTTTGCGGGCGCTCGCCAAATTGCTGTTGGAGGTATAAGGAATTTTGGCGAGCGCTCGCGAACGCTCGCTCTGCTGAACAGGCCTCTGGTCGATACCACTAGATTTTCTGATGTCAGCATAAATTTTCATGCAAATTAGCTAGGCCTATAGTATATGTTTACTTTATCTACTGATTCGCAATGCATTATGGGCTACTACAAGTACTCAGTTGTGATGAAAATAAAGGGCAACCTGAATTGTCCCTTGGAAACTCATTTTTAATTCTTTTTCGAGATTAATGAAAGAAATATTAAAAATGATGAAAATCTTTCATTTCTATGTTCACATTTACAAAATGTGCTTTATGAAGCCTTTAATATCAACTAATCATACATCGGACTAAACCATTGTACAAATTTAAGAGACGTCCAGGTGCTATCGTGTGGATAAAGCATTGTGATTTTTTTTTCACGTGCTATACGTGTACATAATTTTAGACAGCAGTACATGGTGCGCAATTATAATTTAACCCCTCAATATTATCAAAATGTTTTATGTACATGCAAAAGTCAAAGCGTTTGTACGGTATTTTTAGCACTTTCCTATTAATTATCTAAATCATCTCCAATATTGAATATGAGCACGGAGCAGTGTCTTTGGAATATAGTCTTTCAATTTTGTTCTTATAAAGTAAAACAGTTCTAAGCTTTGCAGATTTTCCGGTGACGAAGTAAATGTTATGTAGTAAACCGACGAAAACCACGTGTCGCACTTGAATCGTAAACGAGAAGTAGAGTGTCAATCTTTGTGACTCATTCAGTTGATTGGATAACAGGTGTTACGAAAACATCATCACGCGTTGAAAATTGTCTTCCATACAAGATATGTACCAGACCCGTCCAATATTATAGAAAGAATGGCAGTTTCCACTTTTTGCTCTGTAAAACCCATAATATGTGTCTGATGAAAAAAAAATAACATAGGAGGAGCACAATGACTCCTCGTAACAAAGATTTTTTAATAATTTGTGCTTAATAGGCATTTAAAAAGATCAGTTAACAAGGGAGCACAATATGTGCCAATTGGAATTTAATCGGTTTGTTGGAAGTCGAGCTGGTCTCCGAAGACTACATATATGTGTTCAATGTGGAACTCAAGTGTCCTTTAACATTTTTATAAGAAAAGTAATTGTTCATAAAGTTATCAAAGTTTTCAAATAAATTCTTTATCAAAACAACAAACATCATTTCACAGGTATAATAAAACAAACCAGACTGATATAAACAAGATCTTTCAGAGTTGCAACAACAATATGAGAATTTTCAATACATTTCATAATTCTTTAGAAATGAAGATAGAAGTTTTTTTTCCAGTGAATCATCTCCAATTTTCACAAGAGAATTTTTCTTACCATCTACTCGGTATTCTGTTATTTTATTTTACTTTGTGAGAAAAACTTTATTGAATCGCAGACTTTATCTTGAGTCTTATTTACTCTAAGTCCTCCGAAAAAATGTAAACTTATATAATACAAATAAACAAAATACAACAAAAACAATAAATGCTTCAAAAACACAATAATGATATAAATATGCAAATAAATGTAACCAATCTACAATCATACATATTGATATACATGTATTTCTATATATCCAGGAAAAATAATTCTGCCTTTACATACGTTCTACTTGAAATGTTAATTTTTTCTTTTTACTTAAATAAAAGCACAAGCAGTAGCTTAGTAGATGCCATAATTGTCCTAAAATTCATCAATTTTTGACGCTTTTTGTTTCAACTTACAGCAGTTTGTTCCAGTCGACATTATCACAAGTTACAGAATACACCCAAATGCGTAGTAAAATAATTAATTTTTTAATCTCCTTTATTTCCAGAAAAATAGATTTGAAACTTTCGTCCCTGCATCCCCATTTCGAGAATCACATATACCCTCGCATGGGCTTAACTTTGTTGGTTCCTTTGCCGCCCTTTTCATCTTTGTTTTGTTTGTACATCATAATTGTAAACACAATCAACAGGAGCTGGAAAAAAAGTCACATATATATATATATATATATATATATATATATATATATATATATATATATATATATAGAAAGCACAAAGAAATTCACTTTTACATGGATACCCACTTCCGCCCCAGCCCGGGGTTGAACTCTCGACCTACGGAATCTGTCTCCTAGCAGTGCAGGAACAGCGCGCTAGATCGCTCGGCTATCTAGGTAAGTTAAATCAAAGTACTCAGAAGTACTGAAAGCCGGGCTCATTTACAGGGTAATGAACAAAGACCATGGTGACAGTTCAAAATCAAGTTCAGACGTTTAGAGGATATGTTACACACAAAAATTATTATCTCAATGGCATGTATAGTATTAAAAAGTTTTAAAAATTAAATAAAATATAGCTAGAAATTAACAGCGTAAATTATTTAACACATGTATCGTTTCGAGGTTTTATATACAAACAGAAGTAAATAAACACCGATGCAGCAAGATTAATTAAGGTCAAACGACTATGCACTGATGTGTCCTCAGCGGGGCGTTTTGCATAAAGTCATTAATGATGTTCTCTGCATTTGTGTTAGCCTGATAGTACATTCTTTATTTATAGAATATGACGCAGACAGGGATACCTGATGAAAACCTTTCGCACCTTTTGAATTACTTTGTAAAATATTAGTCAAAGGAGCCAGGAAAAATATTAAACAGTTTAGCATTTTGATAAAAATATTCGATCTACTATTTCTTAAGGTGTTTGAATGGATTTTGTTTTCTCAAAAGCGGCTGGGTGTACATACTATATTTTTTACTCGTAAACTCAATTTGGCGGTGAAGAAGCAGCATTTTCTGTTGCTCGCCGTCGCAATAGCCGGGCATTGCTCTACGAGCAATGAGCCCGGCTAAAAACTTGCTTTCGATGCCGATGGAATTTTCGCGGCGCTGCCCTACTCTACACGGTCATTGAGAATAGAAGTGAGATACAGTTATTTTGACATTAGTTTTAACAGAGGATTGTTACCAATTTTACAACAACTCTTAAACTAACATAATTGCCCTAAGTGAAGAAATATTAATATAGAAAGCACAAAGAAATTCACTTTTACAAGGATACCCACTTCCGCCCCAGCCCGGGGTTGAACTCTCGACCTACGGAATCTGTCTCCTGTAGAGTAGGTCAGCGCCGCGAGAATTCCATCGGCATCGAAAGCAAGTTTTTTGACTTGCCTAGCGCGCTGTTCCTGCACTGCTAGAAGACAGATTCCGTAGGTCGAGAGTTCAACCCCGGGCTGGGGCAATCTCTCACCAGAGGGCGTATACGCTTGCGCTACAACACTATAAGTGGGAGAGTAGCGGGAACGATAACTCTGGATAGAGATTGGGGCTGGGGCGGAAGTGGGTATCCATGTAAAAGTGAATTTCTTTGTGCTTTCTATATTTAATATTTCTTCACTTAGGGCAGTTATGTTAGTTTATATATATATATATCTCACTTCCATTCTCAATGACCATGTAATGTAGGGCAGCGTTGTGAGAATTCCATCGGCATCGAAAGCAAGTTTGTTAACTTGCCTAGATAGCCGAGCGGTCTAACGCGCTGTTCCTGCACTGCTAGGAGACAGATTCCGTAGGTCGAGCTGGGGCGGAAGTGAGAATCCTTGTAAAAGTGAATTTTTCTGTGCTTTCTATATATATATATATATATATATATATATATATATATATTCTTAAAAAGCTTGTTCAAAAAACCCATTTTATATTGAGGTGTATTAAAACAAAAATGCATTTTTATTACCAATTCTTACTTCAATATGTATCTACAGTTAAGTTTCATGTGATCTAATTTTACTTCAAGAAAGGTAAATCTCTCTCTCTCTCTCTCTCACGTTTTACATACGTATTAAATATGTACAAGTTTTCATTTTTACATTTATTTGTACATACCTACGGAAGCCCGTTGGTGCCACGTACGAAAAATATTTTATCTGGCGGCCGCCACTTATTATTTGGCGGCCGCTACTTATTATTTGGCGGCCGCCACATATATATCTGGCGGCCGCTACTTATTATTTGGCGGCCGCCACTTATTATTTGGCGGCCGCCACTTAATTATCTGGCGGCCGCCACATAAATTATTTTGCAAAAAGTGAGTGTTATTGGGTTTAGAAGATGGATGTTGACACAACCACAATTCTGAAATATTAAAACACCATTCTTGGAAATCCAAAATGCAACTTTATTAAATTCTCAACCAATCATAGCTTACAGCAAACACCATGATTTATGTCCGTGACCCCTGATGAGGCTTCTTAATAATCGAAACACTCTACAAATACTTGCATAATTTAAATCATATATTAATCTGCTCTATGCAAAAACATATCTACTAGAAGAGTTGATTGGAGTGTTGGTTCATAATAAATCTCTGAAAAGTTTGGTTGATTGATGTTGCTATTATATTTTTACACTGTATCCACCTATAACCACACATTAAAACATGCGCGCGCATCAGGAAGCCAGGTGTTACTTGGCGGCCGCAATATAAATTATGTGGCGGCCGCCAAATATTATGTAGCGGCCGCCAGATATATAAGTGGCGGCTGCCGGATAAATATTTGGCGGCCGTCAATTAAATATATGGCGGCCGCCAGATAAATTATGTGGCGGCCGCCAAATATTAAGTGGCGGCCGCCAGATGTTATATAGCGGCCGCCAGATAAATTATGTGGCGGCCGCCAAATAATAAGTGGCGGCCGCCACATATTATATAGTGGCCGCCAGAAAAATATGTGGCGGCCGCCAGATGTTATATAGCGACCGCCAGATAAATAATATGGCGGCCGCCATAAAAATTATGTGGCGGCCGCCAGATATATATGTGGCGGCCGCCAAATAATAAGTGGCGACCGCCACATAATTATCTGGCGGCCGCCAAATAATAAGTGGCGGCCGCCAGATAAAATATTTTTCGTACGTGGCACCAACGGGCTTCCGTACATACCTGTATTACCTATGTACAATTAATATTCGTATTTACGTTTATTCGTACACACCTGTATTACACATGTACAATTAATCTTTGCTGAGACGTACCTGAATCAGAAAGGCCACCGTGAGAACTATCCCCAGCATTAGAGTATTCTCAAACATCATGTCCCAGATCTTGTCAAAGCAGCCCTACAAAGAATTATTTTTCTTCATTTAATCTTTTTTTAAAATAATGTCACACATGAAAAACACTGATAATTCATAAAATGATAAAAAAAAGAAGACTTTGTGCACCAAATGGCTTCTAAATCCAGACTCCTTAACGCCCAACTTAATATATGTACTGAAACTTCTATATGAACTCAGTACCTTATTATAATTGCTCTTTGTTGAATCCAAAGTGCCCTTTGCACATGCTTCAGCCTCAGCTATATCTCCAGGGAGATCGACACAGCAGGCAACAGGCGTGTCCAGATCGGTAGTATCGCCGTCAGGCATGGTGGGAGTCCTGTCCCAGCTTTTTGCATATAAGCTAAAATCCTTGTAGTCCTCTACACCACAGCATTTCAGCTTAAAGATACCAGAAGTAAATATCAGTAATTTAAATCAGTAATAAAAGTGATCAAAAGAAATCATGACAAGGAGCACATGGAATGTGTGATGGGTCGGCAGGGGATGCTCACTCCTCCATGGTACCTGATCCCACCTCTTATGTTTTGGAGGTCCGTGTTTCCTTTAATACGGTTAACCTTAAATTGACTAATCGTAATCCCCACACATTTGATTTTAACTCCAAATAATGAGCTTATTTTGAAAGAGGATATTATCAACAATGTCTATATAAAATAAATAAATATAGAAATACACAAAATATAAGGAAATCTGCTTGAGAATCTTCTAAATATTAGCCCGAATTACCTCGACCATGGCGGCGTTCCAGAGCATGGACTCTACGTTTACGCCTGCCACTCCATGGTAATCTTTGACGGACACCTTTAACTCTTCTCGCACTGTGTTTTTCACCTGAATATTAATAACATTGATAAGATATAAATATTTCATAAAAGTGTGATTAATAAATGATCATTTTCAAAAATAGTATCAAAAAGACTAACGTGTATAAAATATACAGATAAAATAATACAAATTCATTTAAAAAAAAAATTGTTAACATAACTCAAATGGAATGGAGATAAGCCGTAAGTAAAGAAAATGATAAGAATTACCACTGGGGAGGCGTACATAAGGATCACCATAATTATCTGTCCCAGCAACAGGACTATCAGAACCACAGCATACTGCAAAACAAAGAGCAGGACAGTAAAAAACTGTTCCTTAACAGGTGCTTGTTGTAAAAGTATAATGGAACCCAAACAAATGCATTCAAATGAGACCAAAACTTTTGTCTCAGTGGATTGAATTAAATTCCTTATCCCTTCAAGAATTTTTTTTTTCGGGAAATAAAATCTTTTTGTCTAAACAGAACTTACTATGACAAGAAGAACCTGTATTTTACAGCAGGCCCCACAACAACCGAAGAAAGACACGCCCAGTAGAACGGCCCCAAAGACTATCAGGACAATGGCAACGGTACCGAACACGGCATTCAGGCTGAAACTACTGGTGTCAATGGTGGACCCTGATACAAAATATATAACTTCTCTTTACTTTCTTTCCCAATTGAACATAAAAAATAAATTCTTTTATTATTGAAGTTTTAATTTCCCCCAGTTTTTGTGACGTTTCGCAGAAATACCTGTTTTAGCAGCGAGTGTCTCTAAAGCAGCTTTGAATTGACTCTCTGCGCTTTTTAGGAAAGCGTTGTCTGAGAAGAATTTTAGGACGATTCCTGCAGCTAACATCACCGTGGAAACAATCTGTGAACAGACAGAAAGAGGGAGTACATGAAAAAGGAGCTTAATCAAGCTAAGTTTAATGGCATATATAAATATATCTACAAATACTCTTCTTTGGCTTCCGTACATTAGTAATAAAAAAAAATATGTTCACTGAATACGGTATAAGAAGTAAATACATTATCATATCATTAATATTGCCATTAATCATTAAAAGGAAAATTCCCCTAATACGCGGATACTTTTTGATAGTGAGAGATAGTGTAATTCCTTACCACAAATATGATATTGAGTATGACCACAACAAACCGACCCACTCCGGTGAAGAAACCCATAGTGTTAGCTAAAAAAAATAAAAACGATTTTATTTTTATGATAATGATTTAAGAATTTTAATAAAAAGAAAGATACTATTCTTTTCATTTCTAAAAACTGCCGAAATATGGCTAGAAGATTGCCGATAAAAGAAACAACCAATCAATCAATCAATCATTGTTCAAAAACCTCACTGGAAAGCATTCTCCGTCAAGATACTCCATAGATAAATTATTTACCTTACAATATATATTTTTTGATTACGAGTATATATCCTCAATGCCCCTGTCGATTAGTGTATTATGTGCTATTATGCACGTCCATTTTCAGTGCGAGATATCGAAAAGATTTTGTAAAAGGTGAAAAAAATGAAAATTGAGAAAAAAAACCCCATAAACAATACAAATACCGGTATGTGCATAGAGTATGGAACATGGACCCCCGGAAATTCAATAGGTGGGATCACGTGCCTTTGAGGAGTAAGCATCCCCTTATGCGAATATAAACCATATATGCAATTCAACTACATATGAGTAAAGCTCGTCGTATGAACGTGTATTTGAGGCAGCAGGGAATCAAACCGTAGGCACAAGCTCCAGAGCCAACTTTTTAATCCAAGAATACGAAAACGAGTTGAGCAGAGGTTTATACTGGATATTTTGCAAGAAAAAGATATTAATGATAATTTAACAACTCTTTATGATAAACACGATTCCTTCAACTTTGTTTTCGTCAATTTCCCTAATATAATTACCACCAACTGCATATAGAGTTGTATCCCAATTGATTCGATACACAAAAGCAAGCATGCGCTACGAACAATGTTTTGAACAAGACAAGCTATTGACAAACATGTTGATGAAAAAAGGATATCAACTTGCTCGTTAAAGTCCAGCTCTCATTATGTCGAATGCTGACTGACGTTTTTCATACTTGTTGCTCGACCATTATTGACACTGAATTGTTTACGGATGGTAGATGGTAATTAAAACTCTTATAATACCAAAACTAAATCATCTGATTCTTACACTACCAAATCCTAAACCTGAATTTCTAAAAATGTTTGAGACAGAGTTGTTTCATTTTTTATGGAATAGTAAAATACATAAGATAAAGAAAAATGTAATAATTCAGGACTATAAATATGGAGGGTTGAAAATGGTAGACTACACAGAATTTATTTCTGCACTTAAATCAAGTTGGGTTAGAAGACTCATTCACTCAGATGCAAAATGTGTAAAGTTGTTTAAAGCTGACCTAAAAATAGACATTGAAAGCATGTGGACAAGGGGCTCAGATTACATTATAGACTTAGCAAATAATTTAACAAACAATTTTTGGAAAGAGGTCCTTAATTCCTGGGTTAGACTTATAAATATAAACCAAGAAAACAAACATGTGTTATTAGAACATATATGGAATAATCCACACATAATGATTAACAGAAAATCTTTTTTCTGGAAAAGCTATTTTGATAAAGGCTTTGTCTTTTTAAATGACCTTTTTGATAATGATGGTAACTTTTTAAGCTTTGATACCTAGTTAACTTAAAAGTGAAAACAAATTTTGTTGAATATAATGGTCTTAAGAGGGCTATATTAAAAAGACTGAAGTATGATAGAATAGAAGACATTAAAAGACTAAAGGTTATTGGACCAACTATTCCAAATTCAACTTTCATATTTCATAGAAGTAATAAAGGGTGTAAAGATATGTATAAAATATTTATAAATAACAAGAGAGAGCCAATCACTTCTCTTTTAAAATGGAATGAAAATAATGTTTTCTTTGATGAAGCAGATTGGAATAAAATATTTGAACTACCTTTCAAAGTTACTGAGGAATCCAAATTTCACTGGCTCCAATTTCAAATATTACACAGAATTATTCCAACAAATTATCATCTTTTTAAATTGAAGTTGATTGATTCACCAGCTTGCACTTTTTGTTTAAGTGACATAGAAACAATTGACCACTTGTTTGTGAATGTTTCAAAGGAATCCAAATTTCACTGGCTCCAATTTCAAATATTACACAGAATTATTCCAACAAATTATTATCTTTTTAAATTGAAGTTGATTGATTCACCAGCTTGCACTTTTTGTTTAGGTGACATAGAAACAATTGACCACTTGTTTGTGAATGTTTCAAAGTAAAAGATTTATGGTGTAGGATTGAACAATGGGTTTTGGAAAAATTTGAGATGCATTGTAGTTTTTATAAAATAGCAATATTTTTTGGTAAATACGAGAACGGGAATATTTGTTAATTACAAAACTTGATAATACTTACTGTAAAGCAATTTATTTTTGCTAGTAAATATGAAAGTGTTCCAAAATTAAGTATTGATATGCAAATAAAGAGGATTATAGACAGAATTTTTATAGAAAAGGTTTTGTTATTACAAAGTTGTAAATATATGGAATATGAAAGGCACTGGCAAAAAATCTGTGACGTACTTTGAAAAAAGATCATCTATTTTTATGATGAAAAGTAAGTATATGCTAATTCTAAGGAAAAACATTAGTTAATGACAAATATTTGAATACATTTTTCTACTACTGCTGACCCCCCCCCCCCTTTTTTTTCTTTAAAAAAACCCAAACTTTCACGATTACAAGTGAACTTTGTACTGTTGTAAACGAAAAAAAAATACCAAGAAATTTACCGTGTATATGTATATGTGTTTATATGCTTTACTTATATATATAGTTTGCTTTGTATACTTGTGAAAGCCAATAAAAAAAAAATTGTCTACGGATTGTCTACGGTTATGAAAAGTAGCACGGCGGGTGTGAAGGGTGGACTAAGGAGGCTTATTCCTCCATGGCACCTTATTCTACTTGATACTTTAAAGTCCGTATTAACTATCTGCCAGTTTTTATTGTTTCAATGGTTTTGGAGAATGATTACAGTTCATTATCTCCGTATGTTATAAAAGAATAAAAAAATATTTCTTTTTTTTTTCATTCTTGATGCTTAGTCATTTGTATTGTGTTAAGGTACTACAAATTCAATTTTTATTTAATTTCATTTCTTTTAAGAATTTATTTTTGAAGTTTTGATTTTGATGTTGAAGAGTTTTTCATATTATGTTTAAAATTAAGAAGAGACCAGAATATAAGCAAATCTACCGTAACAATTTTATGCGTAACATTTTTTTGACGCCAAACTTTGCAGGAGATATAAGGTTTCCTGTTTATGCATGTACATAACAAAGACGATTTTTACTTCATGTATCTTAATTATACAGTTTCGTCGTCAGCCTTAATAAATAGTCAACTTAGCATAAAATGATTCCGTAATGATTGTGTCACGAAATCCTTTAAACAATTTTAAAGATCGCTTATAATGATACATATAAAACAATGAGGCGCATGCACGTCCCTGCCACAATCCTTTTGTCTTTTTATGAATGGTGTAAACCTCAACAGGAACGAAGAGTGAGACAATGCGGATACCTCAAAGGGATACAGGAAGAAAAAATGAACCAGCTTTTGGAACATACACACAGTGTATATTGCATAAAATATCTTCAGGCAGTTATTAAATGTTCAATTTTAATCAAACTAAAAAATAAAAATTGAGCTTTTGACGCTTTCTGGTTTTTTCCCTAAAAGAAAATGAAGAGCATTCCTATAGTATTGAATCTTCTTCCAACTTTTAATTTCTATCGGTTAATATAGAATCACTAATGGGAACAAAATTAATTTATTATAAGAAAATCCTAATAAGACAATATCCTTGTGAGCCTTTTACATCCACTTTTTTATTTTAAAAGAAGTTTTCAGTTTTTCATGTTTGTAAACCCTTCCCCTTCAAAATAATGATGAATCGTAACTCGTCAAAAGTTACTGCTAAAAGGATTTCTAATGGCTGCATTATATTTAAGATGAAGCATAAATCTTACCTTCAGAAATATAACTTCCAACGTTTTAAAAATCTCTTTTATAATAAAGAATTCAGATAAACCTTGCCAGAAACGTCATCGACACGGTTGCACAGATTCAAATCAGTTCATGGAAATCAGGAATCTTCCACAGCTTTGTCAAATTAAACAAAGGAGCGGACGAACCATTGAGCTAATTAAAATTTAAAAACAAAAGATCAGGTAGGTGTATATAGCTAATACATGCACATTTAATAATATGCACTGTAATCAAAAATAGTTAAAAAAATTTTAAAAAATACATTATAAATAAAAATGCTGATTTCTTTAAAGATGTAAAATTTAGATTTTACTGGATTGCAGCAAATAATTCAATAATTCACGAAAGTGTCAAGTGTCAAAATATCAAACTTAATCACTGAAGAACTTGACATTGAAATAAAAGGATTCAGGAAAGGCTCTAAGGTATTGGTCATCTTAACCGAGGGGACCATTAAACGCAAAAATTAAATTCAGTAATTCATATCTCTACTACCCCAGTCACTCAGAGTGTATCTTTAGAACGGTGGAAGAAATACCTACAATAAAACTGAATCATGAACAGAGCAAAATACGGATCCCTTGAAATACCAGAGGATGGATTACGTGCCTAGAAGGAATAAGCATGCCTGCCGGTGTAACGACGAAAAGTGACCCCCGTAGAATATTGACCGGGGGTCATTTTTCTACGTAGAAATTTGACCCCCTGGTCAATATTCTACGTAGAAAAATGACCCCTTTTTCTGTAGAAATCATGGCCTTGGGGTCATATCTCTCCGTGTGCATTGTAGAAAATTGACCCCGTAGAATAATGACCCCCTGTCATTTTTGATGCCAAAACAATTCATTTTAGAAGGAATATTCTTATTAGGCATATGCAAGCGGGTAATATCAAGCTGACTTATGCTTTAAAGTGTTAATTTCTGAAAGCTTTTAAGCTAAAATAACGAAATCAAAGCGATAAAATACCTTGTATTAATGATACAAACTGTTTATCTCCACTAGAGGAAAACGGTATCAAAATGTTCTAACCCAAAGGCTATAGGAGCAAAGATACGAGAATTCATAAAAACTTTTATTAAATTTTATACCAGTAAATAAGTTTCCACAGTTGCCATTTTGATTCTAAAAAAGGGTTATTTCCAAACTTCCGCCAGAGTTTGTTTGTACCAAACCAAATCTCAAATCTCTGTGTGCGGTGAGGCAGTGGACTATGGGTAGTATGGGTCATTTCTAGCTGACAGGTATGGTGTCCGTCATTAATCAATAATGAATCTTTTTGATTTTACCCTGGATACATAATTTTTCAAAAGTTTAAAGTTTTTTATCCATATTTTTAAAACGGGCACGAAAAAGGGTTCCAACATCGTATAAAAATATTTGATTTTCTATGAATGAAGTTTCAAACTTCTTTAAAAAAAATAGGGATGATTTAATTTGTAAAAATAAGTACTAAATTAAATTGCCTCTGACCTTTATGTATGATACAAGGAAAACAAAAAGTGGTTAGCTCAGATCCTGTAAAATGTCTTTTGTAGTTTGCTAGTGTTAACAAAATAGGGATTGTAGCATAAAACATGATTAACTAAAATAAAAAGAATAAGTTCCCATCTTTCCAAAAAAAAAAAGGCACATGTAGTATCGTTTTCCCCGTTCTATCATGTACATAAAAATACATATGGTGATTTAAGGAGTTTTTTACCAACAGAAAAAAAAATTTAGATGATGAAAAAGTTGTTACTTTACATGATATTCTTATGCCCCCGTAAACGAAATTTCCGGGGTTATGCCCCCGAAACATCAGAGATGGAATCAGGTGCCATAGAGGAATGAGCATCCCCTGCTGACCGGTCACATCTGCCATGTTCTTCTTGTCTCGACTGGGAAATAACAGGAAAATCCTCCGCAAACTCGATGCACAAATAACGAACTAACAAAAAGCACGAAAAACATTAGTCAGCATTTGTTTCAATTGATAAATTGCATTTGCTGACAATGTCATTGTGTCAACCATAGAATTAACGAAATGTTGACTTCAAATGAGACTGCCGATATTCTTGTTATTTATTTCATTAACTTGCTTGTCAATAATTTACTTCGTTTTAGAAATTGTTCATATGTAGAGCATGCTCTTGCGTATAGAATCAACCGAGATATATACACTCCGTTTGCAGGTGATGAAGGTAAATCGCTGCATAACCAAGGAAATTTGACGATAGAAAAGTTTGTCATCACATTTATCATTAAGCCTAGTTGTTAGATTACCATTAACGTCTTTTTTCAAGTAAAATTTTTTCAAGTAAAATATCCATGGGTGAGACAGATGTGTCAGACTCTGTGGTATCTTTCATCTCAAGCTAGCTCACAAGGATATATCGTATCGACGTAGGAATGAAAATTACCATTGTTAATTGACAATACGTCGTCGATATATCTAAATGTTGAGTTGAAGGCCACAGCAAGTATTTTCTTCTTTTCACGCATTAGACTTCGCACAAATTCTGTTTCATGTGAATATAAAAATAGATTTACTTATAACGGAGCGCAATTGGTACCCATGGGATTTCCAATTTATTATCGGAATATGTGGTCTTCAAAAAAAAAACAGATATTGTCGATCAGTAACTCAAGCATCTCTTTCACGTCAACTTCAGAGTACTTGTGTGTGCAATGTGTTTTAACAAAATAATTTTGCAAATGACCAATGACCATTGTAAATTTACAAGTTCCGTTTTATTAAAAAAGCAGCTGTCATTGAAATAAAAAATCCTGGTTCACCCCACTTTTTGAATATATTGTTGCGCAGTACACTAAGAGTTTTTCCTTCTCTACTGTCAATACTTTAGTGCGGAGTTCAAAAGAGATTTGAATGAACATTTACTGGAATCCGCAATGTGTCTTTGTTTGGAATCCAATATATATCGGGTAATTCAAATTCATTTTTGCTCTGTGGAATATTAAAAATTTTTAAAACTGACCTACAATTTTGAAGAATTTCTTCCTTAGAAAGGGAAGTATGAGTATAAGTAGGATTACCACTTGTAGAATTAAATCTTAAAAGTTCTTCTAAAATACAATTAATGAGACTTACAAACGAAAACAATGTTGTTACCTGCTTTGTCGACAAGGACCAGTACGTACTGATCATATAATCAATCTTTTTTTTTCACTTCTGGATTATTGAACACAGAATGAATGATGGTTTTCATATTACCCCTCAATCTTTGAATACGCGGCGTTAACATGGATCTGATACATTTAATCCATTGTGAAAAAAATCAACAATTCCACACTTTTACTTTAACATGAACTTTTGGACGGTATGTGCTAGAAATTTATTTTGAAGTAAGGGCATGACGACTAAGAGTTCATCAATTTGCAAAGGTAATGTCTATAAAATCTCAGAAGAAAGGGGATGTAACGACAACCATTGGTCACGTGTCTGTGGTCTAAAAAGTGTTGAAAAGAGATTTTTAAGTTTTTATTTTAATTTATAGATATCTCTGAAGGTTGAACTATTATTCACTCAGGTGTAAATTTTTGCCAGTTTTGGAGGAATTTGTAATATCATCATAAGAACTTCTTGATGTGTATTGTATTTCCTGTATATAAAGGAAAAAGTATAGTAATATATAAGGTAGTTAAAAAGTATGTATTTTAAAGCAGAATAAATGCATACAGATGTATATGTAAGTTTAAAGGTAAGAGCCAAGGGAATTGAATTTATAGTTAAACAATGTTGCTTTCGATGTTTCGGAGGTCCGTGTTTGCTCTGCTCCTATTTTGTATTGTTTTATGGACTTTGATATTGAATACTGTTCGGTATCTCCATATCCCTTTTTCTTGCTTCTGTGCTATTTTTTTTTTCTTGAAAGAATTTTCAAAGATTATAGTTATTAGAAACGTATCATGCCATTTTCGGAATAAAACCTTTGAATGAAAAAAACCCAAAATATATAATCATAAATTATGTTCTCGATGAATAAATATTCATTGGGATTCTGCAAGCAAAAAATATACCCATACCAGATACATGCATTGGTTGTGATGATAAGTTTAAGATATGCAATTAAATATAAGTTGGAAAGGATAAGATTACATAAAAAAAATCCCCCCTACTTGGATTTGAAAGTATGAAAAAATCAGGAGAGACATATACAAGGTTTTATTGTATAAAATATAGGGGGGTCAAATTTCTATGAGGGTCATTTTTCAACGTGTGTGAAGTCGTAGAATTAATGGTTTGGAATGTTTTTCTACAGTCGAAAAATGACCCTACTTGTCGTAGAATATTGACCGGGGGGTCATTTTTCTACGTAGAAAATTGACCCCCCGGTCAATATTCTACGGGGGTCACTTTTCGTCGTTACACCGGCACGTATAACCAATTGTAAGCATTAAGATCAGAAAAACGGTAAAATCCATAACTAAATTTAGCATAAAGCAATGGCATACACTGTAAATATGGGTATACAGTTGCCCCATAAATACTAGTAGCTCACCTAGTTTAGTAAAAATGATACAGAGTTTTTTATTCATAAAATTATATACGAGAAAGAGAAACACTTGCTGAGGCCAAAAAAAATCGTTGTTTCAAGAATTTCAGCATCTTCATTTGGGGTCGGCATTTCGTAGGTTCTGTTGTCGTTATAAATACTTTGTTAGGAGGAAATATAACCTTCATAGGGCCGTATTTCGGCCGATTTATTTCAAGCCGATTCTTGGCTCATAGACACGTGGTCCCACCTCTGAAATTTACAGTGATCTGTGGTTTTTTTTACCTTTTCAAGATGAAGTGTTTATAAATTTTTTTTGAGATCGGTATCTGTTTCTTTTTCACCCCAGTGAATTTGAAACAAAAGAAACCACAGTGTACCGCATCTTTCTTGATATTTTACTAGAAAAAAGTTAATACCAACCTAACAACAAAAATTTCTGCTAAACCTGATGACCAACTCTTCCATCGTTAACTTGGCTTATTAATGTAGCAATATACCTTTATCACCTGCAGATTGAGTTTATGTCTTCCAGTTGATGCGACATGTCAGAGTTTACTAGAACTCTACGTACGAACAATTTCTTAAACGAGAAAAGCTATTTACAAACAAGGTGGTGAAACAAGGATAACAAGTTCTTTAATCGATTCAACGACTCTGCAACCAAATACAACCTAGCATTCAATCGAACATTGACTAAGAATCATGTTTTCTTTTTGAAATTGAGAATGAAGTAAAAGATACCACAGAGCCTGACACATCTGTTTCATATTTGGATCTTATAGAATAAGAAGACGCTAATTGTTGTCTAACAATAAAACTTTATGCAGCAATATACCTTTGTCATCTGCATACAGAATAAATAGTCACCATTTTGTAATTATATAATCGATACGAGGGCTGTTCAATTGAAATAATGTCCTCGATGCTAGGAAAGAAACAAAAAGCGCTTTTCAATGATTTAGTCTAATGATTTCACTTAAATTTTCCCATTTAAGTAAAACACATGTCCCTGACATTTTTATTCAATTTCTGATTGCTTTTAGAAAACATTTTTGAGTATGGCCTTTCGTATACTGGAATAATTCAGATCCTATGATTTCCTGGACTTTTTTCTTCTTTCTGAAAAGTGTTTTGTTTAAGTTTGGAAAACATTAACTTTCTATTTATATCTAAAACTCCAAAGTTACTCTTCATGGCGTGTGGGTTTGGACGCTGTCCTGAAGAAATTCAATGTTGTGGATTCCTGATTCTGGTTCCATCCTCTCATTAACCTTTCGATTTATTTTGCAAAAATTTGCTTTCTAGACTTCTCTAGAAATTGAACTGCCTCCCTGAATAAGAAAAAAACAAAAAAACAAGGCCACTAATATTTAAGAATATGGCATATAACCTGTTCTAGTGCTTTTGCAATTCTTGGCTTTTCTCAGACCTTGGCTGTTTTTGTCAAGTGCATCTTATTGTAAATTTGTTATGAGAGTTTAAAGCAATGTATTCAAGTTTCATTATCAGTTTGAATTTCAGACAAACGTGTGGACTACTACAATTTTTGATTTTTTAAATCGATTGTTTAGATATTCTTACACGCTGTCGTTTTCACTTATTTTCAAAAAATAGGGTGACCATTGAGGACTAAGCTTTTTTACTGTCAAATGTTTCTCGAAAACAGTGTTAACTACCCCCAAAATGATGCCTATCAATTTTGCTATGTGTCATGAAGTCAATCAAACATCATCAGTGATAATTTGTTGAATTTTGCAAACAGTACATTAGTTGTTGTAAGTCTTTGTCGCCAAGGACGGTACCCATTTTTTGATGCCCATTATATCATTTTTGTTCATTGAAATCCACATGCACATGTGTCTTTAAAACAGATACGGGTTGCTGTATATTACACATATCTCAGTGAATATTTCTTTGGGATTCACAGCAGCTTTAATGAAGCGTTTAATTTCACTCTATAGTTTACTGTTTCTTTACCATTCATTTTTAATGCAGTGTCTCGAATATATAGTCCTTGTTTTTCAGCTTCTCACAATGAAGCTATGTGATGAAAAATGGTCAAATAAACTGTAATCAATTCTTTAAAGATTAAATCATGAGAGAAAGTCAAGCTTAATGTCATATATTGTATATCATGGAGCTCAGGACATTAATTATTAAACAGCCCTCGTACAATGACCTTGTCAGCAAAAACGTTTATCACTAAGTCAAATGCTGACTGGCTTTTTTAAAACTGATTGTTAGGCCATTATTTGTACACTGAGTTGTCGACAAAATTTTCCCGTTATTTCCCAATCATAATAAGAAGCACGCAGCGAGTGTGACCGGTCTGCAGGGGATACTCACTCCTCCATGGCACCTGATCCCACCTCTGATGTTTTGGAGGTCCGTGTTTGCTCTGCTCCTGATTTGTATTGTTTATGGACTTTTGAGATTACTTTTCGTTATCTCCATATATTTCATAGGAATGGGAATGAAGACGAGAAAAAAAAATACTCCATCCAGGGAGGGTTGTGGTCATTGACCTCTTGTTACGCTGTTAAACTAACGTCAAATTTTATTTTAAGGTAAAGGTAATAATAAAGGTTTTTTTGGAAAGAAAATGTGCATATTTAGTTCCACGAAAGCAGTTAATTTAAGAACAGTACAAGCAGAATTTTTAGCGAAGATTTAATTTTGGCAATATTAGTGAGGGTGACGGGATCGCTAGAATTAAATATCGCTAGAACTAATTCGTTTTATTAGTAATAACTTGTCTATTTTAAAATTCGCTCTAATTTCACTCGCTAAAAATAGTATACCGATTTTATGGACAAATCGTTTAATTTTCGTCTTGCTAAAATTTTCCCACTTATAAGGTATATCGAACAAATTTCAAATTTAATATTTAGGCCATTTCTTACACACAAAATTGTACACGAATTTTTCCGTTATTTCCCTTTCATGACAAAGTGCACATGACTGGTGTGACCGGTCGGCGAGGGATGTTCACTCCTCCATGGCACCTGATCCCACCTCTGATGCTTTGGAGGTCAGTGTTTGCTCTGCCCCTAATTGTTGACTGATAAATGGACTTTCGATAGCATTACTTAAGGATATATAACACAACATTTTTATACATGAATTGATAAATAATTTTATACTGATTTTAAATAGAATCGACATATATGATCAATCCAGGAAATATTAAGAAATCTTAAGTCTTCTTTGGTGATTAGATATGCGACGATGTGTCGTTTTCTATGTTATTCTGTACAAATGTTTGTACATATTTTTGACATTGTGTCAAAAGCTTACATAATTCTCCCACTTTATCTGAAGCTACCATCCAGGTTACTTATTCATGTTATTTGAATACTTATCTATGAGTAAAATTGTTGATATCTTAAAAATTGATTGTGTCATTTATCCTTTTAAAAGTGAAGTATACTCACACTATTAGGGATTATTCACACTTCAGATGGAAGTAAAAACCAAAATAATGAGAAAATTTAGTAGCCAAATTTAATACACGTATATTAAAAACAGAAATTATCGATCTTTCATATTAATCCTAAGAAATTTAAAACCCAATAAATTATTCATTAGCTCTCATGTTTTACTGTCAATTTAATTAAAGATGGAGTATTTTTTTTATACCCCCGCTTGAAAAGTGAGATGGTATATAGTAATCGGTATGTCCGTCCATCCGTCCGTCTGTTACGCTTTGGGTACCCATCTCTTATCCGCAACTCCTCTCATACCACTGAATGAAATTTAATGAAACTTTCACAGAATCTTTATTACATATTACCATTGTGCACCTTCTATTTTTCTTTTTGATCTGACATATATTTTGGATTTTTCCAGAGCAAACATGGATACTGCCATTATATTCATATGGGAGGTGGGTGGTATTATTTAGTGAGCTCATTGCTCACAGTTCTTCTAGTGTTGTACAGATATCTAGATTAGAAGCATAACTCAGTTTTTCTTTGTATTATTTCAGTGCTAACATAAGGTTGTTTATAGACTGTTTATGTGTCATTATGTAAAGGTTTACCTTAATTATTCGTAATTAAACTAGAGGTACTGTGAGCAATGAGATCACTAAATGATACCCCCCGCCTCCCATATGAATATAATGGTAGTGTCCATGTTTTGTTGCGTGAAACCCAAAATATGTGTTAGATCAAAAAGTAAAATAGGAGGTGCACAATGGCAATATGTTATAAAGATTCTGTGAAAGTTTCATCAAATTTCATTCAGTGGTATGAGAGGAGTTGCGGATGAGTACCCCAAAGCGTAACAAACGGACGGACATAACGATTACTATATACCCTCCCGCTTTTCATGCGGGGGGTATAACAAAATGAATCAATCAATAAACTTTGATTCTACCATCTCATGTTGATTTTCTCGACAGAGGGCCTGGAGACGACATGCCAATGCAACAAAACAATTTGGATATCTTGTTTTATAGTTTTAGTCTCCACCTTAGATATCCGATAACTATCTTAATATATATTTGGTAATACTTTGTAATAAGGTTTTCTTAATAATTTGATTTGATTGCATCCCAAATACAGATGCGTCTCTGTATTGGTGAAAGATTCTCGAATTTTGAGTTAAGGAAAATAAATTACCAATTAACCGTTAGGCAATTGGATGTGACAATATATGATTCGATAGATGTACACAAGAGCATGATCTACAAATTAACACAATTTCTAAAACGAGATGTTGACAAACAAATTGATGAAAAAAAAATATCAGCAATATCGTTTAAAGTTATTTCGTAAGTTCTATGGTTGATACAATGACCTTGTCAGCAAATACAATTTATCATTAAGTCAAATGCTGACTGACGTTTTTCATACTAATTGTTAGTCCATTATTTATACACTGAATTGTCTACGGGTTTTCCCGTTATTCCCCAATAATGACAAGCACGGCGGGTTTAACCGGTCGGCAGCTCATTCCTCCATGGCACCTGATCTCACCTCTAATATTTTAGATGTCCCTGTTTTATCTGCTCCTAGTTTGAAATCTTAAATGGATTCCATTATCTTCAAACATTTCATGTGACAACATCTTTTCATTATCCAGGTTATTTGTTAACCTAGATTTTGTCCTCTTTTTACCTTAATTAATAAATGATTTTTCCCACATTCTTCTTTTGTCTTTGAGTGATTTTGAAAATCAAATGAAAATTGAAGATAGCGAACAGTGATTCTACTTACTATACAAATCTTAAACAGGCCGTAAACACGAGTCCCAGGTGTTGGATAAGGTCACAAGAAGAAGTAAGCATCCCCTGCTGACCGGACACATCCGTCGTGAGTCCGATACATGTATTGATCACGCTTTCAAAGTTAGCATAAAAATAAAGGCATACCAATGAAAAGGAAACACGTCAACCAAAATACGACCCAATGATACCTAAAATATTTGCTTTTAAGCGGAGATGTCACAATCCCTGTAACATCAATTTATTTTCAAGTAGCAGTCTCGTTTGAAATATTACCCGTCATACATAGGGAATAGCGAATGCCGGTAGATTGGGAGACACAAATGCCACCTGCAGATGATTGCGGAATACTACTGCATAATAACATTATAATTATTTTAAATAAGGAAAGCTGAATTTTTCTTATTTGTCATACACTTTAGTTGCTAGTTTGCACTTATCAAAACATGAAAAATACCGTTTAGAAAATAGAGCACAGAAAAATTAATTATTTTATCCAGAGAGTTGAAAATTCGGTGTTTCCGATTACTGTTCATAATTTTCTCATCTTGCCACTAGAAATTGAAGTTAATTTTTGAACATTATTTCTGGAAATGAAGCTGTAAGATCTTTTGGGCTTCAGTTTTCTTTAATCTTTTCATCTTTTATAAAATAATACTTTGTTTAAAGTTTTTAAAAAGTGAATATTTATTGAACCAAAAGGTAAGCATCATAATAGAACATTTCTAATAAACTAAATAAGCAAATATTAACTCAATAAGATCATTAGAATATTTGACTAATTTTGGCTTGTCATATCAATATTATAAGCTATGTACTAATATTTGGACACCTAAGAATAGATTTATCTTAAGCTATGACGACTCTTGTACCTGAGACTGTTCACCTCCAGGTATTGTTGGCACATCCACAAATATTTCTCGGTCTTTCAAAAGTATAACAGAGGGATTGTAAAATAATAGGCATATTTAAAAGGTAAAGCACAGTGATGTCCTCACATTTACGGATGTACATGTAGACCTTCAGCACCCATTCTTAAATTATTTACAAAAGGGGTATTAATGATTTGACAGTTGGAAATAATGGACGGAATATTTAAGATAAATATCACAACTACGTAAGCCTTTGTTTATATGTAAACTTTATCCACGGAATTCCTTGAACCTGTGTAATATATAACACTCAATAAAGAAATTGTTTTTGTTTTTATAAGAGCTCCATGCAGTTAGGCATCCACTCTAGAAATTTCGAGAGTTCATGTTTTCCTCCATCGTATTCATGTTCTTCTTCACCCAATAACTATAGTCCTGCTGGACACGTTATTACATGTGACGTAAATATAGTTAATAATGAGGACCTTAGATCCCTTATTTTAAAAGGTCCTTAATATAGGGAACCCCGATCCTTCAACTGGCGTCCGAATTTTTACTGATATTATGGCTTCTGTTGAAAATTATGCCAGACGATGGGCAAGGTATGAAAAAGAAGACGTTGACATCTTGTCAGAATGAATTAAGTGTATCAGATCCATGTTAAAGTCACGTATTAAAAGATTGAGGGGCAATATGAAAACCATATATCCTTCTGTGTTGAATAAACCAGAAGTGAAAAAAAATTAGATAGATTACATGATCATTACATACTGGTCCCTGCCGACAAAGCAGGTAACAATATTGTCTCCGTTTGTAAGGCTCATTATATAAATTGTCTTGTAGAAGACCTTGGATCTAATTCTACAAGTGGTAATCCTACTTATACTCATACTTCCCTTCCTAAGGAAGAAATTCTTCGAAATCATTTGTCAGTTTTGAATATTTTAATATTCCACAGAGACAAAATGAATTTGAACTACCTTATATATATTGGATTCCGAAACTTCATAAGAATCCCACCCCGTGGGGATCCGGGTTAGAATAGGTCCTCAGTACCCCCTTGCTTGCCGTAAAAGGCGACTAAATGGGGCGGTCCTTCGGATGAGACCGTATAAACCGAGGTCTCGTGTCACAGCAGGTGTGGCACGATAAAGATCCCTCCCTGCTCAAAGGCCGTAAGTGCCGAGCATAGGCCTAAATTTTCAGCCCTTCACCGGCAATGGTGACGTCTCCATATCAGTGAAATATTCTGGAGAGGGACGTTAAGCAGCATACAATCAATCAATCATAAGAATCCTTACAAACAAATATACATTGCAGGTTCCAGTAAATGGTCAACCAAGCCTCTTTCGTTACTCCTCTCTAGAAATTGACAGTACCGAAGGAAAAACTTCAAGAGCACTGTGCAACTGTATATATAAGAAGTGGTGTGATACAGATGTGGATACTAAAAAATTCCAAAGAACTTTTGGACAATTTGAAATCACAAGATTTTACCAAAATCAACAGCTTAAAACGTACGACTTTTCAACTTTATACACAACCATTACTCACGATAAATTAAAATCCAGGCTTTTTGCTATCATTGACAGCCGCTTCTTCAATAAAAATGGAACTCGTAAATTTACTTACCTGGTCATTGGTCATTTGCAAAATAATTTTGTTAAAAAAGATTCTGATTGTACACAAAAGTACTCTGAAGTTGACATTAAGAAGATGTTTGAGTTTCTGATTGACAACATCTATGTGGTTTTTGGAGACCAGGTCTTCAAAAAATCTATTGGAATTCCCATGGGAACCAATTGCGCTCCATTATAAGTATACCTATTTTTGTATTTATATGAAGCCGAATTTATGCAAAATCTTATGCATGAAAAGAAGAAAACACTTGCTGTGGCCTTCAACTCGACCTTCAGATATATCGACGACTTATTGTCAATTAACAATGGTAATTTCCATTCCGACGTCGATACGATATATCAAGGAGAGCTTAAGATAAAAGATACCACAGAGTCTGACACAACTGTTTCATACTTGGATATTTTACTTGAAAAAGACATAATTGGTAACCTAACAACAAAGTTATATGATAAACCTGACGACTTTTACTTTTCTATCGTCAACTTCCCTTACTTATGCAGCAATATACCTTCATCACTTGCATACGGAGTGTATATATCTCAGTTGATTCGGTACGCAAGAGCATGCTCTACGTATGGACAATTTCTAAAACGAGGTTAATTATTGACAAAAAATTTGATGAAACAAGAATATCAGCAGTCTCGTTGAAAGTGATCATTCGTACGTTCTATGTTCGATACAATGACCTTGTCAGCTAATACAATTTATAATTGAGTCAAATGCTGACTGAAGTTTTTCAAACCAATTGTTAGTCCATTATTTATGCAATGAATTGACGACGGATTTTTTCCATTATTTCACAATCATGACAATGAACGCACGGCGGACGTGACCGATCAGCAGGGGATGCTCACTCCTCCATGGCACCTGATCCCACTTCTGATATTTCGGAGGACCGTGTTTGCTCTGCTCCTATTTTGTATTGTTTTATGGACTTTGATATTGAATACTGTTCGTTATCTCCATATATTTACATCCACTGAATATTTTCTTCTTTATTTCTTAAGAAAACCCATTGCGTTCATCACTGCATGAACTACATTAGGCACATCACCTGTACAGATTTCTTGATCAGTGGCTGTTCCATCAATGAAACGTACAAAGACGTTCGCATCATTAACACAATAATTAATATTTTTAATCCTACTTAAAATGATAATTTAAACAGATATAAATCTAAACAATAAAATGTCTTTCTTTCTTTGTTATTACTGGAATGAACGGTCGCAGCTAGTGCAGAAAAAATTTACAAAACCCGCTTACGCGGGTTATGTATTTTTTCTGCAACAGCTGCTTCCGTTCATTCAAGTAATAACAAACAAAGAAAGCATTTTATTGTTTAAATCCTTCTTTGTTAAAATCTCTAAATAGACTAGTTTGTAATCAATAACTATTTTTTTTAATTACTTATTTCTACTTTATATTAAACTTTTACCTCAAATTATAATCTGAACCTGTCCATAAGAATCATACGAGGAATAAACTTGTTTATTTTTTTAAGAATAAAATTATTTCTTTACCTTATACAACATACCCGTATTGATTATCCTAATAAGAAACGTTTTCTCGATTTTTTTTCTCAGTTAAATTTAGCTCCATGGTTTTTAAGTGTCTGTCTTAAGTGTTTGTCTTAAGTAAGGAGGAATAGGAACAAGTGTCACAGGAGCTTTAACTTCATGGTACGACGTGAAATTTAAATTTAAATGTAGTTAAGTCCCTTTTATTTACATGTATATGAATCCAAGATCACAAATTCCAATACAACGGTTTTAATACTAAATATTTTGTTTACCTGATCAGTAATTTATGGCTATAAAGTGACTGTTCAACAGGAATGCTTACTGGTCCTATAAATTTGAATTGTTAACTGTTACACAGACCCTTTCTTCTCCTTTGCACCTGGTACAACTCCTGGATTTTCTGGGGTCCGAGGTTTAGGCATTGTATCGTTTATTGGTTTAATTGAGATTGTTTACTTCGTTTTTCTTCACATTTACTTTATTATTTATTTTAAAAGTAGGTACAATAAAAAAATGGTTGTATATTTTTACAGAAATTGTTAAGGAGGTGTTAAACTCAAATGTATGGAATACATGTAATATAACTTAAGTATTGATCTATTTAGATCTTTGTCTTAAAAAAATGATTTCCTGTAAAATTTGGAAACTTTCGTCTTTTCTTCTTTTATAATTTGAGGCCCGTGTATCAAATGACTTGAAGCCTGTAATTGAGATAAAAAAGGAATTTAATTAACTTTTAAATACGATAGCATTAGATGGTTGATGCATGTTATTTAATCCTTTTCCGTTGTCAACCCATTCAAGAACTTTTATAATTTTGAGCATGTCTCTTTATATTGTTCACATATAGCTTGAGTTTGAGTTCAATTTTAATTTTTTTTCCCCAAAAGATCAAGACTTTGATATTTATTTGAATTTAATCACAATTTTTGGACTTTTTTAGATAGAAAAAAAATGTGCGCCTTTGAATATTTTTATACATGAAAGCAATATTCGTAATAGTATTCTAGCTTACAAGTTCATTTAAACAATACAAATCAGGAGCAATGCAATACAGACCTCTAAAACATCAAATGTTGGATCAGTTGCCATGGAGGAGCGAGCATCCCCTGCCGACCTGTCATAACTGCCATGTTTTCTTTGTCATGATCAGATTAAAGCAGAAAATTCTATCTCCAAATCAACGTGTAAATTTATAAGAGCTTTATAATTACCATTATATGAAAATGTTATTCAGCATTTTACTCGATGATAAATTGTATTTGCTGACAAGGGCATGGAACTTGCGAAATTATTACTTTAAAGGAGACTGCTGATATTATTGTTTCATCAACTTGTTTGTCAATAAATAATTAACCTCGTTACAGAAATTATACATACGTAGAGCACGCTCTTACGTGTCGAATCAATATCTAAACTCAATGCAGGTGATGAAGGTATATTCCTGCATCAGTAAGGGAAGTTGACGATAGAAAAGTTAAAGCCATCACGTTTATCATGAAGCTTGGTTGTTCAATTACCATTAACGTCTTTTTCAAGTAAAAGATGTCTAAGACTCTGTGGTATCTTTTATCTCCAGCTCACCGGGATATATCGTATTGACATAGGAATGGAAATAACCGTTGTTAATTGACAATACGTCGTCGCTATATCTAAATGTCGAGATGAAGGTCATAGCAAATGTTTTCTTCTTTTCACCCACAGCATTTTTGAAAAATTCTTCTTCATATGAATACAAAAATAAGTCTGCTAATAACGGGGTGCATTTGGCACCCACGATAGATACGTAGATATTGTGAATCAGAAACTCAAGCATCTTTTTTATATCAACTTCAGAGTACTTGTGTGTACAATCAGAATGTTTTCTAACAAAACAATTTTGTAAATGACCAATGACAAGGTAAGTCAATTTTCGAATTCCATTTTTATTGAAAAAGCAGCTGTCGATGATATCAAAATGCAACGACTTATTGGTTGTATATAAAGTAGAAAAGTTGTAAGTTTTAATACTGTTGAATATATTGTTGCACAGTACTCCTGAAGATTTTCTTGAATATTGTTAATATTTATACTGAGAAGAGTAAAGAGATAGGCTTGGTGGAACATTTACTGAAACTCGCTGTGTGTCTTTGTAAGGATTTTTATGGAGTTTTGGAATCCAGTATAGATATGGTAGTTCAAATTCATTTTGTTCTTAAGGATATTAAAAATATTCAAAATTGACATGTGATTTGAAGAATATCCTCCTTAGAAAGGGAAGTATGAGTGAAGGTTGGATTACCACTTGTAGAATTAAATCCAAGTTCTTCTAAAAAAACAATTTATATAACGAGCTTAACAAACAAAAAATATGTTGTTATCTGCTTTGTCAGCAGGGACCAATACATACAGACTACCGGTATGAGATATTTTCTTTTTTTTCACTTCTGAACTACTGAACACAGAAGAATATTAAGTTTTCGTTTTGCCCCTCAACCGCTTTTATGAAAAAAAGAACTTGAATTTGGTGATTTTCAATACAGAGTCAGACACATTGAATATTTTACTGAAAAAAAGAGGTCAACGGTAATCTAACAACCAAGCTTTATAAATGATAACTTTTTCTATCGTAAACTTCCCTTACGTATGCAGCAATATATCTTCATCACCTGCATACGGAGTTTACATCTCTCAGTTGATTCGATGGGTAAGAGCATGCTCTACTTACAAACATTTTCCAAAAAGAGGTAAGTTATTGACAAAACAACTTAAGTAAACAAGAATATTAACAGCCTCTTTTAGTACATTCTATGGTCGGTACAATGATCTTGTCAGCAATTACAATTTATCATTGAGTCAAATGCTGACTGACATTTTTCATATAATTATAAAGCCATTATTTACACGTTGATTTGCCGACGATATTGTCTGCTTTACTATAATTGTTAGTACATACGATGAATTGACGCAGATTTTCCCGTTACTGTGAAATCAATAATTTTCGAGGGGCTTTAATTTTCGTGGTTTTAAAGGTATGAAGAGATTCACGAAGTTATATCCACCATGAAATGCAATTTTCACATAGATATCACTTCTGAACAATTCTTCAACCACGAAATCAAATTCCAATGAACCAATATATTTTCCTTAAACTACGAAAAATTGACCCCTCGAAAATATATGATTTTACAATATTTCCCGACCATGACAAGAAGCACCTCACGGGTGTGACCGGTCGGCAAGGGATGCTCACTCCTTCATGGCACCTGATCCCACCTCTGATGTTTTAGAGGTCCGTGTTTGTTCTGCTACTTTTTTGTATTGTTTTATGGACTTCTGAGCTTGAATACTGTTCGTTATCCCTCTATTTTTTTTTATTTCATAGACAACGGATTTCTCATTGAAAACGACAGTCGTGATTTTTTTTATCTTTCTATATATTTGTGATCTATAAAATCATCTTGATTACACATACTTTAGAACTGATATTAAAAAAAAGTGTCTCAAAGATAATATCTATGTAGTCTTTGGAGATAGGTCTGCTAACAATCAGTTGGAATTCCGATGGGTACTAATTGATTTTTTTTCTTAACCGAGCTGTTTGAACATTCATTTGTGTGAAGTAGGGTTTATTCAAATTATTCACAATAAAAAAGTCTTGCCTTGGCTTTCAACTTAACATTTAGATATATTAACGTATGTTAAAATATATGGAAAATAGGAGTAATCAAGCTCAGAAATCGATTGAAACAATCTACAAATCAAAGTAGAGAAACACAGACCTTAAACACACAAGGGATGCGCGTGGACTCAGGTACCATAGAGAATAATATGACCTTAGAAAAAAAAACTATTACTATCAGGTACCATGGAAAATATGACCTAAGCAAAAAACTATTACTATCATTCATATATCTACTTGATAAATCCTAATAATTTTAGAAAAATAAGACATTATAGAGTGTAACATTTCTGTGTCATATTTGAATGTTTTTCCGATAATGGACGACAGTAGCAAATTAATAACTAAAATGTATGACTACAAGATGACTACAGCCGGCGTTCCATACTCGACTTGCGATATTCCTGAAGCGAATGACCCGGAGTACAAGTTTATTTACTTTCTTATATAAATGCATGTCATGTTAATGCTCTCTTCTCTACTGATTGCTCCGTTTACCTGATCAAGACAAAGGACTCACGTGACCAGTACGCAGAGGATACTTACTTAACCATGACACCTGATCTCTTCTGTAATGTTTTCAGAGAATCGTGTTTGATCTGCTCATAATTTGAATTGTTAACTTTTACTTTTGAACAAAATTCTGTGTTTCCTCAAATTTCTTTATATAAACCTAAGTTATCAACTTTTTTCCCAAAAAAAGAAAATTTTTCCATCTTCCTGTACATGTCATGTTCTATGTAAAGTGAAACTGAACCTTCTAGCAACAATAGGCAGAAGTATACAGGATATGTAAATATGTTCTGATATTTATCTGTTTCTTTATTATTTTTGATATATTCTTGTCGCTTCTTTCCTTTTTGTAAAGGTAATAAAGAGGATTGTCACTGAGATTCTTTAAAAAGCTCAGTGCATTACCTTATCACAATAATCTTTCTTTTTTTTATGTGCAAATCAGTTTTTGCGAATGAACTAAAAAAATTAATTCAATAAACCACCCAATGCTTGGTAACTCTCTATACTTTCATTATTACATAAGATTATCATTGCACAAAAGCGGTATTTGCAGGAGGAAACCTCTTTTTGTCGAATCATTTTTCCAAGAAAAACTTACTGTACTTGGATAAGTGACAACTTTAGGTCTAAAGCCTTTTAAAAGTGGGGGAATCATGTAAAACCCTGTCTGGAAAAATGTGTCAATCCTAGTGGCTATTCTAATCCAAGAAAAAGATTTTTTCATAATATCCAAGGCTTAATACATTAAATCTGTAATTTTCATCCCCTCGCAACGAAGTTTGAAGGGGAGTGGATATAATTGTTCGTCGATGAGTGAGCGCGTTACGCAAGTAAAATATCATATTGGGGTAGATATGCACTTTTACAAGCTGATTTACTTCTTTACTATTGTATTCAAATAAGATAATTAATTTTCCATTTAAAACAATTAAAAAGGACAACCCTTCTATTTTTTGTATAAACTTTAACTTTCTTAGGCCCTAGGGAGTTGTGTAGAATATCATTGCAAAAGTTCAAAGTCTTCTCGAGATATCGCGTTGAATCGAAAGCGTTACAGACATACAGAACTACAGACGAACAGACAGAAAGGCGGAAATGTCTGTCCTTCTGTGGTAGTTCTGTCTGTCTGTAACGCTTTCGATTCCACGTGATATCTCGAGAAGATATGGACTATTCGAGTTCCCTATTAACTCATAAATTCAAAAATTCTGTCTGTTTTAACGCTCGTTTCCGTGCGATATTTCGAAAAGCCTTTGAGCTATTGCAATCGTATGATATTTTATACCATAACACTCTATGGTTTAACAAAGATCCCTATTTATTACGAGGTCAAAAAGTAAATGTCAATCTGGTAAATCCATACATTCTATGTCTGTCCAAAACATTCATTTCAGGAGATATCCTTGAAAATTTTGAGTTTTTGTAATTAAATTTTATACCATACATGTAACACCCTTTGGCCCGTCCCGCCCTTCTTAAACTGTCCCCCTCGGCCCTTATAACCCTCCCCCCGGTCAGTACATTTTCTTTTTTCCTTTAGCAGGGGACACAGATTCTCTGAATTATTTTCTTTTTTTATTACTGTCATCTCTCATTTCGATTAAATAAAGATAGATCATTTGAAGAATTTGTTTTATATTTGTTAGGTTATATTATGCTAGAAAAATTACGGGTTTCTTTTCATAGTTTAACTGCAAGGTATCTTATCTTACTCGAACTTATTTTAAATCAGTAAGAATTAAAAATATATATATTACTAGATGTATATGAAATACCCCTATACATTCATTTAAAGTAGACATTAATTCGTTATAAATCTAATGTATATATTTTAATTGACACAAATTTTTCTCATTGTGTAAGAGTATAGATAAACACAATGGTTATGCGAATATAAGTACTAGGATTAGGTATTTAAAAAGTTAAAATGAATTATTCAAATATCCCCTACACGTATAAGCACGCCATGCCATTTCGGCGAAATACCCGAAGTCCAGGAATTCACAGTACTAAAGGTATTTAAAGCGTTTGTTCCTGAAATAAAACTCGCAGAAAGAAAAATTGGCGTGAACAACCATACAAGGACTAAACTTTAATTTTGATTCATATTAAAAAATAAAATAAAAATGAGGAAATCGACGAAGAAATCTACAAGGACGGAAACAGTGAACGGGAAGACAATTACAACGACGATAGTAGAGGAAACAGTGACGTACCCGGACGGGCGGGAGGAGACCACCGTCACAGAGACGGTCCAGGGGGGTGACGGGGGGACCCAGGAATCGGTCAGCAAATCCACAAGACAGGTGGAAGTAAGTCGACAAGCGCCATTATGTGTTATATAATTAAGTCCTGCATTTAACAATTCATTGTGAATTTCCAGTACTGTTGTTTAAAGCCAATAAAGGTATGTTGGTTTGAAATTCTCCTATTAATATTCTCATTATTTCAAAATAGCGAACTTGCATTTTCATCCATATCTAATAAGAAGTTCAAAGTTTGTTTTCTAATTGTGCTATTAATACAGTTTTTCTAAACTTAGTACATGGTGTTTTTGTCTGTGTGAAGCCGCAAAATTATTCAACAATGAAAACAATTTCGAGCATCACTCATATATCTCCCTATTAATTCATTTATCAAACCCGTTTATCTCTTATTGCATTTAAAAAAAACTTCTATGAAGTACAAATGCTTCTACATGCTTTCCCTCCATTAAACATGCTTTCAACAAATACGCTTTGTTAAAACACTGTTAGTTATTTTCTTTGAACAAATTTTAATTACCACGTGACAAAATGAATAACTAGCATCATCACTAATATTTCAGGCTTCCCCTTCTGCCTCTAAAGCAATAGGCAATAGCAGTTCTGGACCACAAGAAAACCAGGATCTGGATCAATGTAATCAAGACGCTTTGAAGAGGCACAACGAGTTACGCGCCAAACATGGCGTACCGCCCGTCAAGCTTGCTAAGGTAGACTTGTGTGTCTCTTTTCTTCCATTTCTTGATTTTTGACTTGAAATACGAATAAACTCGTTTCCTTATTCCAGATGTAGAATCAAGAGAGATAAAACTAAGTTTTCTTTATTTACATGAGTATTTTGAATGAAATTTAGTGGTAATTTGAACACTTATGAAATCATCCTTGAGAAGATAGCCATATTTTCTAATAGGAAGGATTGTGACCGTACAAAGGAAAAACTCATTAGTATACAACCTGCCCTTTAATATACCCAAACTCAAAAACTGGACATTTTATGGATGTTTTTCATTTCAATTTACCATAGGATCTTCAAGAATATGCACAGAAATGGGCGGAAAACATGGCCAAAAAGGGCAGTTTAAGCCACAGCGATTGTACCCTGAATGGAGGAAGATTGGGGGAAAATGTGGCGTTCACGGGTTCCTCAAGACCCACTGACTACGCAGGTATTCTAATAAAATAACATTGTCAACCCCCACCCCTCCACGGAAAATCTCAGTTGTTCACTAGTAGGCAGGTATCTTAGCAGAATAACGTCGTCATATGTACCTGTTATGAATCTCAGGTGGAAGGCAGATAACGTCGTCACCTGTGCCCTGTCCCTCAAGGATCTCAGGTGTTCCAAACCCGAAAACAAAACTTCATGTCATCGATTTGTTCATATTATTGATTTTGAATAACTTTTATAAATGTTGACAATGTAAACTCGTCTAGTTCAAGGACTTATTAATAATAAATGAAGGCAATTGTTAACACACTAAAGCACGTACGTTTTGTTTTTATCGAGGACTGTAACCAACCCTAAGACCAATATAAAACAACAGAGAGATAAAATATTTAACTGAGGATCCTCTGTTATGACCAAACAATAAATTATAACAATAGGTATATATACAAGGTTTACAATATTTGTGCATAAGAGTATACTCTATTTATTTAAAAGAACTTTTCCAGTGAAAAATATTTTAATAAAATTTTACTCGTTTTAGTTGAATGTTTCGCAATGTCAATTACATGCGAGTCAAAATGTATTAATCTATGTAAATGTTCCACAGAACAAAAATATACGTGAATGCATACCGTTTGAATTACTTCTTATGTCATTATGCACAAATTCTTACATAAAATGGTGTATTTTTAATTCGTTAGATGTAATTTCATATTCTTTCAACAAAATGAAACTCTTCGCTTAATCTTCATTTTAATACAATAATTACACACATATCAAACCAATAAAATGTGATATTGTCAGTTTTTGTCACCAAATCCCACTCTGTTTTATGACGGAAAGATCAAAATGACCTCTTCTCCTCATAAGAAGTCAAAATGTTGGTAGATAAGCTTTTCTTTAAATTCTTTATATTTCCTTTAAGAGTGTTATTTACATTGTAACTTAATATTACAGAAACGCGACCAAGAGCAATTCTATATTACAAGTATACCGGTGTATAATAACATTAAGTGTAATCCCCAAAGTAACAAAAAGTCAGGTACTTTAAAAAATTGAGCGTTTTTTTCCCTCGATGATATAGTTTTTTGATAACATGGGATTCACCTTGAAAGATTCAAAACTTTTACCTGCTGTTTGAATTGTGATAATTTGTCATTTATTATGTAAATGATGCTTGTAGTTCACAGACGGATAATTTCATCAATTTGAATTTTTCAGGGAAGGATTTTACAGACTCCTGGTACAGTGAGATAAAGGACCATAACTTTGGCAAGGACCATCAGCCCGGAACAGGTAAACCATGACCCCCACCCACAAGTCTAGAACAGGTAAAGTATGACCCCCC
>PRKT01000070.1:1723757-1779565 GCA_003671525.1 Saccostrea glomerata
CCCCCCCCCCCCCCCCCCGAGGCCTGGAATAGGTGAACTTTGACTGTCTCCAACAACCACAAAACTAGCACTCTGCACCCCCCCCACTACAACCACCAGTCTGGAACATCTAAGCAAACGCTGACCCACCAACCCCTCCCCCACCCCTCAAAGTCTGGAGCAGATAAATTATTATAAATGTAGACCCCTCCCATTAAGCCAGAACATATATATATATATATTCTATAAAAAAAACCACCTCTTTCCCCAATATCTACAATCACCACTCTGGAATAGGTTAACCACCATCAACCCATGTTAATTTTGAAAGACCTTTACCTATTTTTTTTATTCATCTTGCAGGTAATGTCTGTCCATCAACCCCTCCCTATTTTGGTATGGACTGTTTGTCCTCTCCAAGTGAGAAATTAGAGCCTTAAATATTTGCATTTCATTCTTTGTGTCTTGTGGGTTTTAAAGTACTCATATCGTATGTCATCAGATATATACAATTTCTTTAGCTATAAGTATACACAGATGGATATAAGTCTGTGTAGAATCTTAAAGTTCTGTGAAAGTCAGTTATACATGAAATAAAACACTAAGCAAAATCAATATGATTTAAAGAAAAAAACCAGTAATGGTACAAAGTGGACAATCGATATTTAGACTGAAAATCGTGTACAAAGTAAGGTATCTGATTAGTTGGACGTGTTGAATAAAGAGACTTTAAACTCCCCACAATAATGACTTTATGGATAATATTTAATTGAAGAATAACACTGAGCTTAAAATAGCTTAGACTCAGCCAGCAAGGTCATTTAAAAACACTAAATCAGAACAATTGTACAAGAGATTAGAGGAATTGAATGGAATTTATGGAACTCGATAAGTTTTGGACGTGCTAACGTGCTCAGCAATTTTGCAATTGTAATATGCACCATTGATCCTTTTATTGAAGCTTAATGATCTTGTCACCGAAATCTATCTCCTTTTATCAGAAAATATCTCATTTTATATCTATTGATTTAATAAAAAAAAATTACTTCAAAGCTAATGTAGTAAGAATTTTTCTGTGAGTAAATTCTCGAAAAAATCATCCCCGAGTATTATATTTAATTTCTAAGATCCACGACAAGAGATAAGCTACACAGTACTGTATGAAGGGAGAATGTTTAGGATGTTTAAAACTTAATCCATAGAAAGAGTTCCGTGAAACTTTGTGTCAATTATTTATCCTTCCTCGCCCTTTCTTGAAATTCGCTACAAGCCGTCAAAATGTAGATTTGTGCAGACATATCTTAATAAGATGTAAACGTATTGCAATTTTGCGTTGGCCGTTCACTTGACAATCCAGCAAAAAAACAATGAAATTATATATATATATATATAACAACAATTTGGTTTCTTTCAGGTCATTTTACTCAAGTTGTTTGGAAGGGCACCACAGAAGTCGGGTTCGGTAAGGCGAAGTCTTCAGACGGATGTCGTGTGTATTGTTGTGGGAGTTATCGCCCGCCCGGAAATATGCTTGGAGATTTCAAAAACAATGTTTTCCCGCCAAAGTAATTATTTTACTAAAATTAACATAGTCACAGCCATTTGGACATCTCAAATTATCTCCACATCCTTATTTGGATATCGAAAATTTATATAATTATAGTACAGACAGTCGAATTAAGTTAGCCCTGACATTAACTTTTATCATTTGTTACGCTGTAGGCATAACAATGATAAAACATAGGGGCCTATTTCTGTAATTAAATTAGACTGGTAGTAAACTTAAATTTTTTTTTTACTTTTATACACTGTCATTAGATCTATTTATTAAGCACTATACATCTTCTTCATATAATTTTGTGATGTTGTTACCATATATTTACCATATAATAATAAATGAATAAAAAATCAAAAGACTGAATTTATTCCTTGAATTCTGGTGTCTCAATATTAACAAATGAAAAACATTTTGTCATTATATAAAAGCTGCAATGGTTAGAGGAATACACTTTTGATATTTTCGAACTGAAAAAAAAAAGTTTATTAGCGTCTCGTCTATGTCGTTTTGCAGGTAGCGATAAGAATCGAGAAAGAAATTAACACAATTTTTCTTTTAAATCAAGATTTAATTTTGTGTCTTTTATTGTAAATAATATTTTTCATAAAATAAATAAAAATAAATACAGTTGTTTGCTCATTTGAAATCTGTATCGAGATGACGGAGATTCATTCCGCAAGTTCCTTTTCATACTTTCCAAGAATTTAAAAAAAAAAATAATTATACGTCTACAAAAATTTCCACACAGAAGAAAATGCAATATGAGGCGAGCGACTCAAAAAGAAAATATTAAATTTCGACATTACTTACGGGTGCAAGAAAGGCGATGATTTTTTTTTAACCGAATAATTATATCAGCTAGGCATTTCTTAAATTACATTCATGAGAGATTGAATAACCCTGTCTTCTCTTTTTTTCTTTTCCTTTTTAATTTTGTACGCCCCTGAACAAACCAAGACTTTATAAAAAAAAAAAAACAACTCTTTTTTTTTTCTAAAACACAAAAGGACAAGAAAAATAACCTCTGAACTTCACTCTGCATGCATTTCGTCAAATTTGAAAAGATTTTATATATTCAATTCTTTAAAAATCATGCTTGTCACACACCGTTTGAGACGTGCGAATTACATGAAAATGAGCAAATACAACTTTGACTTCAACTTATCAATGCTTTTTTCTACTCTTCTGTTACAGAGGGGAAGAAAAAATCACTTCCTTTTCTGTACGTTCGGGACTGCCGACTTATTTGGTCCTTTCTATCCCTCTTGAGGAGTTCCACATAGACACAGGCCAGAATCACCTGTAACACCTGTAATGACAATGTTCCGTTAGAACTGTTTTCTCTTGTTAAAGAATATTTTTGACTAACATAAATCTAAATCAAGAAGCCATAAGTTTACGGATAGGTAGATAACAATTGTAAATAATTTTTAACATAATGCGGTTAACAAAATGCAAAGATGTTTATGACATACATGTCATTTATAAACAAGAGGCCCATGGGCCACATCGCTCACCTGAGCACTGTGGCTAGGAAGAAGTAGAAATTGGTTTATTATTGAAAAGTTTAAATCCAAAAGTAGTCCCATGACCAATCATGGTTTTGCTATTCTTGAGAAGACGATTTTTAAAGAATTTTCCTATGTCTATGTAAAACTTTGGTCGGCCATTGTGGCCCCGCCCTACCCCCAGGGGCCATGATTTGAACAAACTTGAATCTTCACTACCTGACGATGCTTCCATATAAATATGATCAATTATGGCTTTGCTCTTCCTGAGAAGATTTTTAAAGAATTTCCCTATATATTTCTAAGTTAAACTTTGGTCGGTCGTTGTGGCCCCGCCCTACCCCCGGGGGTCTTGATTTGAACAAACTTAAATTTACACTACCTGACGAAGCTTCCATATAAATATGATCAATTATGACTTTGCTATTCTTGAGAAGAAGAATTTTAAAGAATTTTCCTATATATTTCTATGTAAAACTTTGGTCGGCCATTGTGGCCTCGACCTACCCCCGAGGGTTATGATTTGAAGAAACTTGAATATACACTAACTGAAGATGCTTCCATATAAATATAATCAATTATGGCTTTGCTCTTCCTGAGAAAAAGTTTTTTAAAGAATTTTCCTATATATTTCTATGTAAAACTTTGGTCGGCCATTGTGGCCCCGCCCTACCCCTGGGTGTCATGATTTGAACAAACTTGAATGTACACTACCCGACGATGCTTCCATATAAATATGATCAAATATGGCTTTGCTATTCTTGAGAAGAAGATTTTTAAAGAATTTTCCTTAATATTTCTATGTAAAACTTTGGTCGGCCATTGTGGCCCCGCCCTACCCCCGGGGGTCATGATTTGAACAAACTTGAATCTACACTACCTGAGGATGTTTCCCATAAGTTTCATCTTTCCTGGCACGGTGGTTCTTTAGAAGAAGATTTTTAAAACATACCATTCAATTTTCAATAATTCCTAATTATCTCCCCTTTAATGAGGGCGTGGCCCTTCATTTGAACAAACTTGAATTCCCTTTAGCCAAGAATTCTTTGTGTCAAGTTTGGTTGAAATTGGTCCAGCGGTTCTTGAGAAGAAGTCGAAAATGTGATACGTTTACAGACGGACAGACAAACAGACAGCTAGACAGACAGACGGACGGACGAACGACGGACAAAATGTGATCAGAAAAGTTCACTTGAGCCTTCGGCTCAGGTGAGCTAAAAATGAAAAAAATGTGCGTTCAAGAAATCACTGATTCCCCCATATGACAGTCTTTGTCGAAGGTTAAAGTTTCTCAAATTAAAATCCAAGGTCAAGGTCAACAGATCAAAAGAAAAGACTTGTTTCATTAAATATACCTGTGAAATAAGCCAAAGAACCTGTGGTTAAAAATTGATGGTCAAAGTAAAGAAGTTTGAAAGTAGGTCAAACTCAAAGTTCAAGGTCAAAGGATCATAATTGTTGATATCAATATGAGGTCTTGTATAAAATTAACATAAGAATGAAAATGAATATTGTTGGGTTTGTCAAAATTGAGTAAACAGGAAAATCCGCAATCAAGCTATAAAACTAGCTTTCTGGACTGTCCAAAGAAATAGCCACTACACGAATATTACATAATAACTCTTTCTGAAAAAATTATCGACAATAATCCGACTTTACAAACATTTGACAATGTTTATAATTCAGTAATTTTTATTAAAAAGTGACGAATACCTGTACAGCGCAAATGCCAACAGTGGACAGTATCATTTCCCCAGAGAACTGGGATAAAAATTTCCAGATTTTATCCAAACATCCCTATATAAAACATAAAAGTAAAAATTGCTGAATTATTCAAAATATATAAGAAACGTACGTATGACAGAAGTCAGATCAGTTCAAAAGAGAAGCAACACCTATCACTTGATATCATAAGGAAAATTATGCATAATTTGATTTTTTTTTTAAAGTTTGTTTTCATTTTGTTGAAAGTATGTTTTTCACTGAAAACATGTGTTTTCAACTTTTGATAAGGAGTGTTTTCTGTTAAAAGTTAATCTGCATTTAAACTAGAATTGTATGTAGTAATAAGTATCTTTGTATTCACCTCAAAATAATGAGTGTGTTCTCGTTGAATGGGATACTTTGCGCATGCGCCTGGTTCAAATCTTGTCGTCCTTGAAGCACTGTTACAACAAACTAAAGGCGTTTGTAAGTTGCTTAGCAACAAAGTTTGATTAAATACTTGGAGTGTAAAATCTCGACTAAATCGAGAAAACTCGAAATCTCTACCACTGTCCACGCCACAACAAGAAAACTGAAAAATAAGCACGGAAAATATATATGATAGCTCTGTATGATACTTCTACACAGTTGATAAAGGGTGTTTTTTGCTTTGCATCGTTGATTTTCATCATACTGTAAATATTTCTTTAATGCAAAGACAGGGTATACTTTGATGTTGTTTATATAATATTTTAGATTACTTCAATCTAGATAACTTTCCTTCAAAGAAATCCTCCTCACTTTCAATGAAATTGCATTAATACCATTGAACCTGAAATTAACCTTACCTTGATCATGACCATATTCCAGGTGACAGAGACGGAATCCCTGGCTAGGTCCCCCCGGTATCGGAACTGTAATGACGTCATAAGGGGGTCTCTTATCCACCCCTTAACCTGAAAAAATACACAAATAAACAGGGTCGATGGTTATATTAAAAGAGAGAGATACATTTCTTCAAATGTGTTACATATACATGTACACATATTTAATGAATTTTCTTGTCACAAGTCGCCATTTCAAAGTGAGAGATTTGTTAGTCCTACTGGATGCCTAATGATCCCCCAATCAAATAAAAGATTTAGAAATCAATCTAATATAGTTTGTTCAATAGTATACTTACTATATCCGCTCGTAGCGAGGATGTGATGATGAGAGCTGTTTTGGCCACAACAAGAATTCCTGTTATCACGATATACTACAAGAGATTTAGGGGAAATATGAATAATCAGTCTGTTCCTATCAATATGCAATCCCCAAAACTCGAACAAAATCATTTTTAAATGCCTTACGCACAAATGCTATAAGCCATAATTTGCTGCTGAAGAGACCGGAAATACCGAATAGAACCGGAAGGAGTAAAATAAAAGTAGTAACAAGAAGCACCAATGATAAACCCTGCAGAACTTCGGTTGTGTCATACGATCTGATTATATTTCTGTAATTTTCCGTATCTGAAAAAAAAAATCACGTTTTTTTTTAAATAGATGAAGTATGTTTATGACCAAATTAAATTGTTTCTAAATTTTAGCATTTGCAAAGTTTGATACATCTTTCGATTAATTGGTCGTTTTTTCTAAACCACTGTGTATAAATGTTACGATTCACAAATACATGTGTACATCTACATTGATTAAAAGATAAATAGAAATCTTAGTTATTATGATTTAACTGCTTTTTATGGTTGATAAGAGTATTTCCCCCATATTTTGATTTGTTGTATTTTAAGGCATATAGCTCACGTATCAAACGTGTATAGTTAAATAAAAATGATCTTAAAAATGATCTTATTTTGCTTGATATTGACTACAACTGTCCAGTTGAGGGGTTGACTCACCACTGACTAGCTGTATCTCATTGAGGCCCGCTCTGACAGGTGCGAGGTAGAGAAGTATGAGTCGCTTGATGTACACCTTGTCAAATCTGACAAACAGACACGCTACACAGCAACCCACTCCGATCAGCTAAATATCAATAGTTATATACACATCAATAATACTTCTGTATGATAAAAACTTACTTTTAATTCTCGAGAAAAAAAAGTTGTTTCATTTGAAAGTTTTATGTCATTAAATAAATATTGACATTAAGTTCTTCACTTTAACTTGAAATTAAAATCCACTTATATGAAGTCTTCCAATGAAATAGTTGGATTAATAAGAAAATTCCCTTTTTTCAATTCTGGGCAATGTTCTAATGATTTTTTTGCTAATGTGTCCATCACAAAATTACTCAGAAATAAAATAGGAAATAAATAATTTTTATGGCCTTGATTAAAATTTGTCATTTGCACACATATGTGAAAATTATCATTAGCACCATGAGAATGAGAACGAACAAATAATTGATTTACTTACCGTTTGTAATGAGATAAGAAATATTAAAGCACATTTGATAGACTTCGTTGCTGAAGATACATTAGTTAATTCCTTAGTTAAACGTATCTCCTTTGATTTAAATGGCTTTTTAACCGCTGTGTCCATTTTATGTTACATCCTTACATCGAACTCATAGGTACAGATTGGCGATCAAATACATACATTTTGATTAATTACTAGTACTATATAAAGCGATGACTTAGTCACTTTATATAAGCCATCGAAGGGAGCAGAGTTGTTAATTGTAGATAATTTGGAATTTCGTTCAGTATGCTGAATTTTGAAAGTTTTCCTTTAGCACCATTCGCCCAAGCCTGTCCTTCTTGTGGCACATAGCAAGAAAGCCAAAGATCCAAATTTACAAAGACATTAATTTCCCAAGCATAAAAAAAAACAAACAAATATGTACCACTTGTGTCATTTTAATATTTTTACAATATCTAATAGCAGACATTCAAATTCGCAGCCAGGCCATTCCGAAAAACTGACTTTTAACTGTAGTTTTTATTTTGGCTAATCCATTCATCACTCAAACTGATTTGTAGCAAATGAACATATCGATTGAAACAACATTAATTTACTTCTTTAATACTAAACAAAAAAATCGTATTCCAAATTTCATATAGATTTTATAAAGTTTCATGCTGTCTAAAAATAAATTAATAAAAAAGATCAGCAAGGAATTACAAAAACATTTCGTTTTCTTTCTGAAATTCACGATAGAGAATTCATCCAATGTTGCTCAATTGGAATCATATTTCTCTATGTATAGTTTTAAGTTACATACACATTTATTTTAAGGAGTGCACATATACAAAGCAAGATTTATTTCTTTCTCTTTCTGCCTTTCTCCGAGTCCACTTTATTATTTTTGTCCATACCCTTGGCGATGTAGATCGCAAAGAAAACAAGCACAAGCTAAAAGGAAAACCAATATTAATAACTCAATTTTGCTATGCAAGTCCATTGGGATTGAAATGGATGCTATTTCATTTTGCAATTTCTTTTTTGAAACAAGAGCAACACATTTTTTTATCTATATTGAGAATTCAATTTTAAACAATCAAACTTTTTATATTGACTAAATTCTCATTAACCTTACATACAAAAGCAACAGATTTTGTCCGTCTTTCTGTCTGTATATGTTAATCTGTTTATCCGCAAATAAATTCAATCTTGTCCATATTTTTGATTGGTTGTAGCAATGGCTTTAACATTTCACATGTTTTTTTTGGATATCTTTATTAGGATATTGATATATTTTACCTCTTGATCTTGGCGTTTGACCTCTTGCAAAAATTTAAGAAATAAATGACTCTGTGCATAACTTTTGTACATTTGGTGCTAAGGATTTCATACTTCACTTGTGTATTTGACTATTTGTTGTAACAAGAACTCTTCTTGGATTTAGTAAGAGATGTTTTGACCTTTTGAACTTGGAGTTTGATCAACTTTCAAAAAAATTTAACCTTGGCCTAAACTAATTGGAACAATTAGTGCTTTTATATTTCACAGGTGCATTCCTTGTGAAAAGACCTTCCTGAGAATCCAACGATTTTGCCCATTTGACATTAACCTAGAAATTTGATCTACATTGGAAAAGTACAACTTGACCAGGTCTCTTGTAAAGTATGTATTTGGGCTTTATATGTCCAAGATATTTTTAAATACAAGTCCTTTCCTGTACATTTTGGATCTCTTGACATTGGAGCTGGCGTTTGAGAAAATTCACCAAAGCTGTCATACGAGGGCATCAGCATTTAATAAAAACATCTTGTTTTGTATCTTCCAATTATTTCTGGATACCCCGTTAATTTAGTTTGAATTATGATTTCATTTTTTCTCTACAAAGAATAGGTTTTTGTTTCTTTTAACACGTTTTTGCAGTTTCATTGTCTGAAAATAAATTAAAGCGACATAACGAACCTCCAATCCTATGAGGCCACCGACACACCCCACTACAATGTTGACAAACTTCTCTAGATACCTCCACACTTCATCATAACAACTCTGGAAAGACAAAGGGGAGGAGAGCGATTTCAATTCCTATCAAATACATCTGATATCAAATTTTCGGTATGATGGACCTTTTATATTTGCTTATAAACAAATAAATAAACCGGCAGGAGAAAAAGACAATGATTAAAAAAAAGTCTTCTAGCAGAAAAGTTGTAAACTCATGCAGAGAAACACGGTTCTATTCTTACCTTCTCAAAATTTGATTTTTGTCGCGTTAAAGGTTGCGTGGCACATCTCCACCAATTATTGGTTGACTTTGACCTTTCAGCGTCTGTACAGCACATTAGGGGCGTGTCTAGTTGTGTACCATTATGAACAATATCAGCTGTAGGTGTCCTATTCCATACCCCGCCAGTAAAATCATTATAGCTGTCAACTCCACAACAGGAAAACTGAAAGTTGGCACGTATGTTTAATATCTATATACTCAGTACTCCGGCATCATGAGGGTTCTAATGATTTGATATTTTGTTTGACTAATAAACTGTTTTCCGTTCAACTTTAGATACAGAAAAATATATTACTGACTGACATGAAGAACAATTTACTTTTCTGCAAAATTCTTCTTGATTACAAAAACGCATTACGTCTTGTTCGATATTTATATCCCGCAATCATAAAATAATGAATTGCTTACTTTATGTCACAGACATGAGCATGTCACAGACAATTAACATACTCATTTTGATAAGATACCGTACCTTTAACATGATGGCATTCCAGAGTACACTGATAGCATCCATGGCGTGGTCACCCATATAATAAGACTTCAATGAGGTCCGTAACTGTGGCTTTAGCTTGTCATTGATCTGTTATATAGTAGAAGGATAGGGTTGGAAAAAATTGTTATTATCATTGCTTATAATTCTAATGACATTGTTCAATATATTACATATGCTGAAAGTCAAGAAAAGGAAATTATACATGTTACTACGATCAGATTCTACTTCACTAATCCCATTTTTTAATTATGTAATATCAATCTTCATGATTGAAGTTTTAACTTCAATTTTTAACATAGTGATCATTACCAAGCTTCTTTTCTGAGTAACCAGTACAGCACAAACAATCTGACCAATCAAGATAAGGACGAGCAGTAGGCCATACTACAAAATAAACAAGTTTACGTAACTACAAATGCAGCAAGATATTGTAATTCGTCAATAGTAAACGTATCAAAGAAAAAAATTGAAAACTCAATCCAAATAGTATTCCGTTAATCTGATGCAACTATTCAGACTTATGAAGACTATTTAAGTCTGGGTTAGATATATTTATGAATCATGACATAAAGGATGCGGCGGGTGTGACCGGTCGACAGGGGATGCTCATTCCTCAATGGCCTCTGACCCACCTCTGATGTTTTAGAGGTCTGTGTTTGCTCTGCTCCTATTTTGTATTGTTTCAGTGGGTTTTTGAACATGATTTCTGTTTACTATCCCCATGTTTCATAACTTACCACTCAATGTATGATTATCGATAAATATTGTATTTTTCTTCTACAATAAATTCAGAAAGAGCTCTCGATTTTGTACTGGTTGGCATTATCACATTTAAAGCGAAATCTTATGCTCATTGATAAAATTGTAAAAGTAATCAATGCGAATTTTCATCAATCAAAAAATACAAAACAAATCAATAATTAAGTTAAACATTGATCGCTTAATAATACTAAAATAATCATACCTATGAAATCGTTTACTAGTATACATGTATAACACATGTATATATGGTTTAATAATCCTCGTTGGTTTTCCAAAAAATTAAGATAAATATTATCTAAGGTATATATTACCATGTAAAGGGCACACTTAGATTTGCAGCTGATACCATAGCAACCCCAGAAAACAATAAAGAGCAAAAAAGCACCAAACACAATAAAAACAACAGCAGCGTCGCCTAGCAACTTCTCAAGGTCAAGGTTATCCAGAAAATCCGACGATGATTTGTGTGTTGCTACAAAAATAATAAGTAAGATTCCAATCTGTTATGTTATCTGTAAAATTCTTGAACATGCACGGTTAATAAAAACTCTTTTTGCATTCTGATACCTTTTAAGATTGGCTCTACCTTCTTTACGAGTTCATTCATCAACTCAGGTAACATGGATTTGAGATCGTCAGATCCGTACTTCACAAACATTCCTCCCACAAAACAAACCAGTCCAATCAGCTAAAACAAATTCATTGATAGTCAAAATGTAAAAAACAAAGTGATAATCACATACCTTTGAAAATATACCGGTATATTCTATTAAAATTAGACATCTATACTAGTACGTCTTACGCACATTTTTCTGTTTAGGTAGATATAATTTGCTTCTGATTAATGAAACTGATGTTGCAGCTTTTGTAATATATAATTACTTTAGATTCACTGATTAAAAGAATTAGAATTCATGTCAACAAGATGCATTCAGGTATTTAATGTAAAAAGCTAGACTAGTATTGGAAAACATTTTGCACTTATATTTAAAGAGTTAAATAAATCAAAATAAATTAAAAGATTAAAAGTGAAACTCTTTTGACGTCGTCAGACTGTTTGTAATAATGACCATTCTAAATCTACTGATGAGCCTGCAAGTGGCGAAAGAGCTAGGACAAAATGTTAGTTTTACAATTAAATGGACTATATTCGATACATATACATTGTATTTTCGTGACTTTTCTCAGATATGATAACTGTCATTTAACATTCGCATAAAAAAAAAATTTCATATTCTTATTTTAATTTCGTATGAACAATGATAATAGTGTTTAACATAATGAGCCACACAATTAAATATTTTTTCTGCTGCTTTGTAAAAAATCACAATCAGAATCTAGTTAATACTCCTAAAAATGTTTATTCCAACTAAAGGCACCTGATTTCATCCCTGAGATTTCCGATGTTTCCTGTTTTTACGTTCTGTTCATGAATTTTTAATTAAAAAAAATTTAACTGTTATATAAGAGAACTTTTGTTTTTTCTCCTACCAAGAGTTCATCTCTTCCTGACAATTTTACGATCATAATTTGGCTTCTTCCATCTATATATTGAAATTGAGCAAAATTTTAATATCAGTACATTAAACTGCCTTTTTTCAGCATCCCATAGGTTTTCGTACTCAGTAATAATAAATGAAAGTATGTTTTATATATCTAAAAAATTAAAAACTCGGTACAAACCCCAAATAATCCATTGATAAGTAAAATGATTTGACGTCCACATGTTTTTACAATCGACATTGTTTCACTTTTAATGTAACATCTTTTCTTCAAGAAAATAAAAAAAGTTTAAAGTAAGAAAAATATCAACATATTTTCTTATCATGGTGCCATAGGCGAGAAAGACAACTAAAGATTATTTCTTCAGATTTTTAATCGATGGAATACAAGGGCCTTGTTATTGGTTTAAGTAAAGACGAATACGTGTAACATCAAACATAAACCCCTCCATTAAAGCCCCCCGAAGAAAAATCCTGTCAAGCTGGTCGTATTCTCCGGCAATCTCCCTAGGACACGTTATCTACCTTTATCCTGTAATGCACCATTTATCAAAATCCCAGCAAGATCATTTTAATAAAACGTTTGATAGATAATGTTTTAGCAACACACATTGCACAAAAGTAAATGAACGGACGGTAGCCGCAACCGTTAGTCTAGTCACATAGATTTACATCTATCTTTAGAACTTTATGTATAAGAACATGAAAAAAAATTTAACATTTGATTTTTATAATAATTAAAGGAACTGGGATAAAGTACAATTGTTTCCAATGATGTATAAACCAACATGCCTGGTTTTATGCATGTAAGTTTATCAGTGAAAATCATTGAATATCCCTCCGTTGATTAGACACATGTATATTTATTTGAATTCTACCGGTTGCAGTCAGAAAATAGCTCTTCAGAGATTATGTTTTTTGTTGATGTACCCGACTTTAAATATAAAATATCTTATCTTATTTCACAAGTATATAAAGATACGACAGAGTGTGACACATCTGTTTCATATTTAGATATTTTCCTAGAAAAGACGTCAACGGTAAAGTAACAACAACATTTTAAGATGGTCATTGTATCAGCCATAGAACTTAGGAAATGATGACTTAAAACGAGAATGCTGATATCCTAATTCAGCAACTTGTTGATTATTAGTTTGTCTCGATTTAAAAATTCATCGTATGTAGACCATGCGCTTACATAACGAATCAACTTGGGACAAAAAACCCAAATGCATGTGATGAGGATACATGTACATATGTATGGACAGTTGACAATAGAAGGTTTGATATGATCCATTTATCATAAATATTATACATTTATTGCATGATAGTGAGGGAAATATGAAGACTTATTCAGCCAAGAAAATCATATTCCCCGAGGGCTTCGCCCGAGGGGAATATGATATTTCTTGGCTGAATAAGTCTTCATGTTTCCCGAACATTCATGCAATGAATTGTTTATTATACCGAAACAAGCAAAACCTTTTACATGAACATAAACTTTCAATTTCGGCACCTCTCTCAAATTCATTTTCATTTTTACGTAAAGTTACATCTCCTATAAAACCCTTAGTTCAACACATTTACATCAGTTTTGTGACGTCAACCAGGCTATTGTGACGTCTACTTCTCTCGGGAGTTTTCGTTCAACGAACGCGAACTATATTGCGGGAAAATACACTAGGTGTTCCGAAGAGGTGGAATATGATGAAAAGCGTGCCGACGGCCGGGAAATATGAAGTTTTACGGCCCGATCACGTGACAACTTAGAACCAATCAGAAAACGCGTTGTGTAGAATATTTATAATGAGGTATAATAATAATTATTAGGTAACCATTAAAGTCTTTTTATACTAAAATATCTAAATAGTCAGACTGTGTGCTGTCCTTTATTTCAAGTTCACTGGGAATCATCGAAGGTTCTTCATTAAACATTGTTAATTGATATTACGTCGTCGATGTATTTAGTGTCGAGTTGAGGGTCACAAGTAGCTCGTTTTTTTTTTTTTTAAAAAGCTCTATTGTTGATACAATTACCTTGTCAGAAAATTCAATCCAATTATCAAGTTGAGTGGTGACTGACGTTTATCATAACAATTTTAAGTCCCTTTCTCCTGTAATATTTAGGCTTTTTCCGTTTGTTATGACAAGGAGCTCACGATGAGTGTGACCAGTTGATAGGAATGCTTACTCCTTGATGGCACCTGATCAAACCTCTGATTTTAAGAGGTAAGTCATAGCTGTGCTCCCAATTTGTATGGGTTTGCAGGACTTCTGAGCTTAATTTTTGTTTGGCTTCATATTTCACTCTGATTTTTGCTAAATACTTGTATTTTGCAAAAATAACATAAATCACCCATCAGTTCTTTATTCGCCCAGCGAGGAATCCATGCAGGCTTTTTTTTTAGGTTCAAATTAATGCCAACAAGAAATTAAGATAAAGTTAAATGTTTTTTCCATGAGACAAGTCTATATTTTAAAGTGAAAAGGATGCGCTCGTTTTTTCCAATGCTTTCTATTAGTTGAGCTTGGCATTTCCGGCATTTTGCAGAATGAATAAAAAACAGTTACAATACGAATCAGATTTCTTTTTCTCAGTTAAATTCTTGAAAAAAAGATGTGATCGTAGAATTCTTTTAACTTGAAGGTACGGCATAATTTGAGACAAAGTAAACAGTCTCAATATTTTCAAAATAAAAGACGTTTACTTTGTTGTTAAATAGAAATATTGAACGTGTTAAAGGAAATATCTCGAGTTGATAATTTAAATTACCGTTGACGTTAATTTTATACACCAGTGTACAATTCAAATAAAGTCCAGGTTATTTGAGTGATATATATGGAGATAGCAAACAGTATTCAAGCTCAAAAGTCTATAAAACAATACAAAATAGGAGCAGAGCAAACACGGGACTCCAAAAACATCAGAAGTCCAATCAGATGCCATGGAGGAGTGAGCATCCCAGCAGATAAACAGCCAGACGAAATATATATATATCAATTAAAAAGAAACTGCATTAAAAAGCACTGAAGTAGGAATTTTACATCAAAATTTATTGAAAACAGTGATACAAACAATAAATAAAGAAAAAACCAGTCTCTACCGCTCCTCAATTTGCATCAACCCTGAAAAATTAAAGCAATCAAGACATATTTATTACATCACAATCACAAGTATAGGACAGATAAGATAAGAGTGTTTTGTGACCGAGAACGAGTACGTACCAGGCTTGATGTGATTGAGGGCTTGCTTTGCCCAGATAATGGCGTCCTGCATGGATTTACGTCTGTCCAGAATGTCAAGGAGAGGTGTGGCATCCAAATCCTTCTTCTTATCGTCTGAAAAAAAAACAACAAGAAAATAAGTTGCCAATGTCAACATTTAGTATTTCTTTGCAAAGAAAGATAATAATCTACCCTTTATAAATATCTGTTGTAAAATCTTGAATTTTTTTCTTTAATATCAATTACTAGTAACAGTGGTCTTTATATAATTCATGTAGGGCTGAGAAATATAATTACCATCAGTGGCGAGTGTGACTAGTTTACAACCAAATATCTGGATATCAACGTTGTCTGGAAATCTGCCCATGATGTCAATCACCATGGATACATCATAACATTCCAGTAAGTTTCCAAGGTCTTCACGGTCTGCAAACAAAAAAAACCCACCTGTTTACACTGGGCTTTTAGATTCTTACAAATTACCCGACATGTAAAGTATTCAAAATGAAACATACCCGATTTAAGTAAATTTTCTAACGTCATGAAGGCCACAACAATTAGTCTAGGCTCATCCTGGAATCTGTCCAGGATTGATAACAGAGTTCTCATCCCGTCACGTTGTAAGAATGCAATACTGACCGAGTCTGAATTTAAAAAAATCGTAACTTTTATCTCCCTAAAACTCATATAAAAGACATCATTTAAATTCTGAACAGAAGACAGTTAACTTTGTATAAACTATAGCCCATCTTTGTGTTAAAATAGTGAACATTCGGTATGAGTTCAGAGTGTTTGTCAGGAATACTTGTTTTATGTATGTGTATTCATCTGATAGCAGAGTCTATTGCCTTGTGGAGAAAATTACCTTGCTCTTCTGTCATATAACAAAGAGCTCCACAGCAAACAATCTGGAGGTCAAGCTCTTCTGGAAAACTCTTCATGGCAGAGTGAATCAACGATAAAATCTCGGTTGAAAACTTCGAGTGGAATCCATCTGGGAAAAAAATCAGTATCAGACATTTACAAAATTTTTCCGTCCTTAATCTTTTTCTTCCTGAAGTAAATTCAAAATGTAAAAAGGAACAAAACACTTGCAGTTACTCACTCATCGCCAGAGCTGCTAGGATTTTACAACCATAGAACTGTAAATCATATGTTGTTGTGTTGGTGTTTAATAAATCCAATAACTTATCAAAGGATCCACTGTCCATGAACATGTGACAACCGTTCACTAGAAAAGGGAATGATATAAAATCTTCGACTTAGTTCATGATTTTATTTCAAACTTTGAAGCATCACATTTTTACAAAGATCATGGTAATTTTTCCTCAGGAAATATGACTACTTACCATTTGAGACAAGTTTTTCGTAATACTGCACCAGATATACATCTACATTATTGTTGCTGCCCTGACCCTCAGTCACTGTACTCAGAACTCGCTCTATGTTCTCCAAGTTGCTACTGGAAATACCTACAAAAGTAAAACATTGCTTGATTATTTCCAAAAACGACTTGGGAAAATATAGTTTGAAAGAAGCATCATCTTTTTGTTGAAGGTAAATGACTCACCTCTTGCTGAAGCCAACTGAATGAGGATATTTCTGATCCATACTTCAATTTCTTGATCGAAGTTGTTCTCCTTTAGTAAAGTTTCTAGAACATCTAGACCTTTGTCCTCGATGAAGTTAAGACAGGCTGCATCTTCAAAAACAGAGATAGAATTTTTAAATTTTGTCATTCATATTGCTCTCCAATTAAAAAAACACTTAATATTGTAGAATCAAATCATAAAAAGTGAAAAGTCTTACATGTCAAAAATCATATGCTTACCAAGTTCGATAAGATTTCCCAGTAGTTTTAGCGCTAGTTCTACAACATCCGGGTTATGTGTCATGGAAGTTAAACTTGTAATGGCGGCCTGTACACCTCCATGTCTTTCTACAGTTGACTTGTTTCCATAAACTACAAAAGACAATGGAAGATAAACCATAAAGTTATGTTTCAATGTTGAACAGTCAGATAATGGGAGGTAACTAAGTTTAACATGTTCTTACTTTCCGCTGATAGGTTGGTGAGGGCTATATGCGCATTCTCGTGGATCTTGTCTGAGTTCTCGTGATGTAGTAGCGCTGTGATTATAGTTCTGGAGGAGTTCAGCCTCTCTAATACTGTTCTGTTAGCCTCTGTTAATCAGTATCACCGATGTTCACAAAAGATTTTTAACGATTTTCTTTTAACGAGGCTAGGGGGTGGCAGCCATTTTTAGACTATTTCAATCTCCTTTAAAAGGAGAGCTCCATATAAAGATATACAAAATGATAAAATTTTAAAACTAAAATATATGAATTTTTTCTTTGCCAAATGATAGTTGACAGCTAAATATACCATATCTAAAAAAAATAAGTTAAATCTGGTGGTTAATTTAAGATTAAATTTTTGACCCGCCAGCCTCCTTAATAAGTATTGCTAATATTCTTTTCTGATTAACAAAACACACGTTTCTTTAAATTCATTAGTCACCATCTCTAAGTTCTATATAAAATACGGACAACAAACTGATGTGCTTACTGTTGACCGCTAGTGACCCAATGATAAGACAGCCATGTTCCTGTATGACTGGACAGTCAATGTAAGTAGTCATTCTCTCTAACAATATCGACACCCTGTTGTCCTGTATGAACTTTTTCTGAATATCATCTAAGAATTAGAAAAAAATCAATTTATTTTATTTCATGTATTTTTCATGTTGCTTATAATATTTTAATATACATGTAATTTGTTGGGTACATTGTGTATTCAAAATATTTCTAGTATATCGAAGAAATTCCAAACATTATTTTTTAATTTTAAACTGAACAAAGGCCTGAATATGAAGGTTGATTGATTACTAGTTATTGAATACCGCCTGGAGGCTTGTTATATCACACGATTAATGTCGCACCACGTACAGTCACCTTGTAGGTTTAAGTCTGTCATACATGTATACTAGTAGTTTATCTGAACAGCTGATATCATGTCTTCCAGTATCTGCTTTACCTGATATCGCCAGTACTGGGACTAAGAAGATGAAGATTTCCTGCTGTAGCTGGAGGTTTTCTGGGAACTGTGTCAGACACTGGCAGACGGTCTCCACAATGGCTGGTAGGGCTAATTCCTGGGCACCCTGAACTGCAAAAAGGTAAATATCTTTACATTAATGCTGCAAAGACAACAGTACGTATTAAGATATATATTTAAATAAATCATACAGAATCATTATGGTAAAGAGTCATAGGAGATTTACCAGAAGAAGAGATGTTGCAAAGTGTGCAGCAACCGTATTCCTGAAGTGTTTCGTCATATTGGTATTTCTTCAGTGTATCAATAATTATTGATATCTCATTTTTCTTGCATATATGTTCACCTGCATCAGCTGTAAGATAATCAATAGAAAATCGAATGATGTTTTGTTTTCTGGTCACTGGAAATTTTTAGTTGTAGGAATAGTCGTCTTAACTTACTACATTTGGTGAGACAAGCCAGAGCCCATAAGGCGCACTCTAAAACAGCGGTACTGTCTTGGAAATTTTTAAGCGTTTGTAAAACCACACTGGTTCCTCCGGCATTGGAAACATCAGAACTCAGGTCCTCTGTGAAATAAAAATAAACCATCTAAATTTTTCATCTGATAAGAAAACATCGCTGCATGTGCTTGTCTTTTTCCAGCAAAGACAGGTATGTGATTAGTTCTATAGCTTACCATGAGAAGAAAAGCTCCCCAAGGCCCTACAAGCGTTCTCGTGAACTAGATCGTCATGATGGAATCTCTCCATGATTCTTACAATCACGTGTACTCCTCCGATGTACATGACATTTTTTGCTGTTTGATCTGACAACAACAACAAATAAATGTTCATTTAATTATTTTTTTTATTATTGTTCAGATAAAAAGAATATTTTTCTATACATAATGACAAAAATATGCACTTTAACATAACGTACAATCGTTGGCAAGGTTACTCAAGATGAAGCAACAGTTGCTGACAATTTTGTTGTTGTCTTCATAGCGAGACAACAGAGTTACAACACTGGAAGGCACTGCATCCTCAACCAACTTCTCAAGTAGCTCTTCTACAATGAAAGTAGAGATGCAAGATATATATTTTATTTTAATTTTAAATCTAACAGCTCTATAGTTACAATGGATGTAAATTCTTAATTTTGTTTGTTAACTTGTTCTTTCTTTTCAAAGATGACCATAGATCTCTTGTTTCATGTCTAGAATAGACAAGAAGTTCTCTAACCTACGGCGGACATGCTTCCAAGGATGTCAACAGCGCCCTCTATGACGTCTACGTTATTGCTGGAGTTCGTCAGTCGCATCAGCTCTGCTATACCCCCATTCTTCTGTATATGAACACAACTAGCATCTACTCAGTAGGAATGGAAAAAACAATAATTGAACGTAGTTGTGCTTCTAAGCACTATATATTTATTTGTAATGCTTTAAGCTTATTTCTACGACAGTATAAGACATGCATCCTACCTGAGGCAGCGCACATGCGTGCTAGAGAAACAATGGCGGCGGTGAGTATTTCGGCGTGATTCTTATATGTCGTCAGGGCCGTCATTAGGCAGGAGATCCCCTCGTTTTTAGCCAAAAGAACAGACAATGAATCTGAAAAAGTCTCTGAACATTAAATATAAGTAATTCACACAATATAATGATTATCCTTTATAAATTAGCTGAGAAATGACAGAATATAGCTTTTTATCTGGCTTTTTATAGCATTGAGAAATCTTAAGGATTTCTCGGTTTAAAAAATTGTTTTCAAACATATATTAAAATATGCATCTGGTAATAAAAAATACGTTTAATAATGACCCTAGATTTCCTAGATGTCGTAAATACTTCGAAAAAACGGGGGACCGATGTATGCAGAACAAGTCTACTGTTCCAGAGTTGTCTTTACGCTACACGTGCCCTATACGTATATACTCAGTATGTGCATGTAGTATCTTTCAGTCCTATGTAAATGATCAGTACAAAAATAAGTGCGCTTTCTCTCATCAATTTAAATCCCTTTTATGTTGCCCTTTCCGCTGTTTTGATATCTAATTTATCTTTGTTAAATTATGTTCATTTCTTCATTCCAATTCAAATTGCTAGAGAGAGTCAAGGACGAGTTTAACTTCTAAGTTATTTTATACTTCAAACTACACTAAACATAAATAATTGTGCCTGGGAGATTTACAATTTACAAAAAAAGTAATGCTACAAAATTCAAATTTCACTTTACAATTATCTATTTGGCACCTAATCTGTTTGTAAATTAAAACTTTGTTTACATTCAACAACGCTGCTTACGTCAATATATTTCAGCTATCAGTGAAGTTTTTACATTTCAAGACATGATGTTTTGGCAAGGTTCATATAAATATCCCACTAGCGTGATTCTTTTTGTACAACAAGACAGATTAAAGTTTTCATAAAAAATAAACAACAGACGACTTTGGTGACTTCTTTGACTAATTGATCAAAATAATTTCAAAAGAATGCCTCAAGAAGTAAAAACTTTCCAAACCATTTATTAGTTATTTTGTGTTAATAAAAATTAAGGAAAAAAACAAAACATTTTAAGCACAAAAATAATTATTTTTACGATAACCTCCGATCATATATTTTGATTTTTGTAGACTAGTGCTAAGCATCACGAATGAAAACTTTGATGAAACAGGATTTTAATGGTTTCTTTATTTATATATTAATATATTACTAATTTACCGTCATTGGCGAAGCTGCCCATGCTCTTACAACCCTTCAGTTGGGCATTTAGGTCATCCGGGTAATTCTGCATCATCCTGATGGTTTCCCCTATTGTTTGTTGTTTGCATTTCTGGGTTTCTGAAACTGATGGGAAAAAATAGAATAAAATTTTATTTTTACTGCATTTTGTTTTATAGATAGTTAAAGTTTTGAAAGAATTTGATTTGACATTACTTTTGGATCAACCTCGTGACATGTAGAATTCAGGTTATTTGAAATCATGCTTCCCGATTTAGTAGTTATGTTAATTTTATGTGGAATTTTAGGAAAACAGTAAGGTAATGAAATTAATTTCTTAATTTAAGTTTTAGCAATTTGTCAATGTATTTTGAACGCAAAGTAGACCATAAGGAGCCACGAAGACGCTGCAGATGATGTAGTGCGTTGTATCTAAAAATAAACTCTTGATTCAATTAAGGTCGGCAGTAGAGACCAAATATAACCATAGAGGGTAAACATAGATAATGCAAATAATCACCTGGTTCATTGGATGTTTTAATTTGCACTATTTTATCCTTTTCCATGTCAATTAATTGCTAAATTTTCCTTGTTTATTTGCAACTTCAAAATAATTATTGTGCTTTTGTTTGCTTCTTTCAAATAATATTAACCTTCATTAATTTTAGCATACTTCCAGTGGGCCCAGACTATAGCAGAAAATTGCATTTTGATGCTGAAATAATATCAGTAAAATACTACTTTTAAAAATATTTGTTTCAATATAGCGGGTTACTCCAACTTACCTAAGGAACTGTTAAGATTTCCAGAACAACAAAATCTACCGCATCCATTGCAAAATGTCTCCAGTGATTGTAAAGGATGCACAATATTATTTTTACGGAATATGCGATGTAAAAAAGCTTTCCAGCAACCCAGTGGGTTTGTCATGATTTGTAAAGTAAGAGTTAATCCTCAGATCTAGGAAGCTAGCACTCCCCAATCCAACAGAACAGAACTCTAGGGTCTCCACAGTGACTGGTTAGAAGTACATTTACAACCGTGACTACAGAGTTTTTAGGACTCTTACATATTATATTAACACAATTGATGCATTGGCTAATTAGAGTGCCACGGTTTGGTATCAGAGACATCTCATTCATTCATTAACATATATCTAAATGCAACGGACTGGTTAAGGGTTTCCAACCATTATACAAGAGCGTATTACATAATCCCAATCTGAATCAACTGCACAAAAATTGATTGCTACTTTAATGCATGTCTACTTTAAAGAAAAACATATATTTTCTTTCTAAGAGGATACTCTTTCTATTGACAATTTTTTAATGTTCACTTTTTAAGAAAGAAAATATTGGACTTTGCAAAGGATGTAGTGGAGATTATCTTTGAATTCATGTACATGGTTGGACACGTAGTGTTTGCCAACATTAATCTTTTTTCTTTATTAATTGTTTTTATTTATAAAACATCCATGCGTTATATTTATTTTTCAGTTGAATATTAATTTTCTTTGGTTAATTATTCAAAAAAAAATTATTGTCACTAAAAGAATCTTTCATAAATAAAGTCTTTTGAAATTGTATGAAATTTTTGGATAAATATAAATTATTTTAGGCTTCTGAGAAATTACTTTTAACGGCGAAGATCCTAAATATATTTAACATTTAGTCAAGAGAAAAAAAAGGCTCTGAATGATCATGATGACTTATCTCATTTTCTTCTTTCTGTTCTTAGCATAAATTAGATGTATATTTTGTATCGTTTTATGGACTTTGGATCCATTCATTGTATACTTTTACATATATACTCAAAGATATTTGTCCGCATACTAAAATGCACGAGAAATGATATTTGCGCTTTTGATTATGAAAAAGTTTTATTCCGAGTCCTAAACAAATATTTTATAGATTTATAGGAAAAAAACTACACTATTCCATGAAAAACATTTTGGAAAGTTGCTCCTTGTGAAATATTTTTCATTTCCAATTGCAAGTGTGAACAGTTCATGCAGGTAAAGACATTCATATGCAGATAAATTATGTTTTACTTACCGTACAATGCCATGATCAATAAGATTTCTTTAAGCAGTAAATTACAATATTTAAATTCATATCTGAGCCTTTATACGGAGACCCACTCACCTAGTGGTGGCATCGCGGCGGCGGCTTTCTCTCCTACAAAGACAATAATACATAACCATCAGTCCTTCATGGCTTTATACACTTCATTAAACCAAAACAATCAAATATTGAAGCCCCGGAAACACCCCCACAAATTAATCCTTGGCGTGTATTTTTACTCTTTACCCTCCCGGTTTATAGCCATGGAAATTAGAAAACAACCACAAACATGCCACTACCTCGTTACAGATTAAATTGATCGGGATCGAACAACAGAGGCGGACTTAAATTGATGATCTCTTGCTGTAAGTCGATCGAAGGATTCACATTTTGTGTTTATTTTTATTTGAAGAGCCCCGTTTTATAAATACTTGTAGCTACGCCCAGTCACTGATCCCTGTTTGGACAATGACAGCCGGGGATTAAGGGAGTTATATCTGGATCCGAAGTCCTTCTTTAAATAGCTCTGCGGTTTAAAAGGGAGATTGCTTCGGAAGTTATTAGTGTTGCTAGGAAAAGAAGTCTCCTAATTGACCTTTCTAAATTTGGCTGACCTATGTAATCAAATTTAGAGATTTTTTGTTTAAATGTAGCTTTTTGTTGAAAAAAATGTCTATTTGATTTATTTTTTCCCTTTTAGATAAAAATAAGAGCGAAAGTACTAGTGTTTCCATCTTTTTCACGACGCATGGCTTAAAATAGATAATGTTTTATCTTAACCTCTTCACAAGTTATCCTTATTTAAATAACTCGCTTTTCTTCACAGAAATACGGACCAGCCGAACTTCTGTCATGTTTAGATATTGAATCATAGAATTTAATCATATTGCTCATTTCTAAAGCAAAAATTGGACCAAGTTCCTCTCTGGTTTCGCATTCTACGTCTTTTACTTTAAATGATGAATATACACATGCATGCATTGTTAGTAAGTTTGGGACTAAAATTCAGTTTCATTTTATGAAAAAAATGACTATAATTGCCAGGATCTTCATGCTTATTGCTATTTTTTTAATTGAATTTTGCATAAGAAATCGAAAAAAGAGCAATAAGAATATATACTAAGAAGCTGACATTTTTCGTTTCATTTTCAGTCATTTTTTCAAAAAGTAAATCTGAATCGCTATCAATGCATATGTAAAGTCATCGTTTAACAGTAAAAGACGAAGAATTCTCAGTGAGATAGAGAATTTGGTCCAGTTTTTAGCCTATTGCGCAGTATGCTAGTAGTTCCATTTGGTTATATTGTTTTTTTTGTTAACAAATCTCTTATTATCATCACCCGACTAATTAATTATATTATGGTGAGTTTAAAAAAACCTAGCTATTTGATACATTTATTTTAAATGATAAAAACTTATTTCAGTTATTTATAGCGCAACGATTTTAAGAAATAAATGTAACTGCTTATAACGTTCAATGTTCTACAAGTTTTATGCATGTGATGAAGATCAGTGCAGTTACACCAGTATACTTCTATTTGTTTTCAAATTTAGTTTATTTTAAAACATAACTTATCTAATTTAAGTAGATTTTATGAAGGTGTTTGCGGTAGGCTTTCGTGTATTTGTATTTGTTGACAAATGACAGTGATAACGAAAGTGAAGAAAATGTATTCAAGATTAGCAATAAATAACTGGCAATCAGAGAAAAAAAAATACAAATTGCAAAACCCATTCAGCAATTAGCAATTGCAATAAAAATTGCGCAAATCTTCATTAGAAATTGACAATGAGCAATGGGCGATCAATCATCAACCCACGGTCTGCCGCAGTGTACAACTGACATGTAACGAATAGCAGTATTTAGTAGTAAAAGACTATTTGCATAAAGTTAAAGTGAGAATTAAAATGGAACAGTGTTAAGTGCATGAAATCTTCGTTTACTACAGGCCCAAACACAGCACAGTTGTTCGTGAAGTATTGTGGAAGCAAATGGTTACATTTCTGTCCTTTATCAACTTTTATCAAGGCAGTAGTAGAACAACACTGCTTAAACATTTTGACGAATTGGAAGATCTAAATTTGAGTCAGATTAAAAAAAAAACTTAGTGAGCATGCTGAGGATGCAGAAAATTTATGAATCTTTAATGAAAATGTAACTAGTAAATAAAATTGATGTTTATACATTGTACTTCAGTATGAAAATGAAACTTTTTGGTTACAGGTATACCACAGGTATAAGTCGAATGTTTTATCACATCAAAGTAGTAACAATGAAATCTTGTCATCGATTTGTGTTAATCATAGGGTATAGCATTTAAAAACAGGTCGTTATTTGTTTTTCAGGTGGAAGTTGGTCCGGGCTCAGTTGATGTGACAGCGAACAGGTAATCAGCAGAAAATGTAACCTTTGAAGCAGGTACCTTTGGGAGCTGTCATGATAAATAGGGTCGTTAGAGACACCACTGTACTGGTATCAATAGCGGCCCCGTTATCACAGAATTAGTCAGCTATCTTTTTTGACAGTATTAACCAACATCAAGAAAAAAAAAATCTAAAATTTTTGTTTGCGAGAATGTCATTCCGGATTTAGTCTGAGCATCCTATGCAAAACTTGTCTGTCTTTTCTTTGAAGTCATGTTTGGAGACATGTTCACTAACAGACAAGTTAATCCTCTTTGATAATTTAGCAACAAACCTTGACTGGTACTCACCTTGATCCGAAGGAACAGGCGTAACCTGGTTCTCTGTACACTCGTACACCAGATAACTTTGTCCGGAAAAAATCCGGGTCGTAGAGGCTCCAGCCTTCAGGCCAGCATCACAGAGAGCCTTCCGGATGGTGTCAGTGTTGATACAGACGTAGTTCCGGTCATTCGTCTCAAGTTTCTGGACCGGAAGTACGACGCTGACGAAGCCATTTTCTTTAAGGATATCAGGGACGTGTTCGATTCCCTCATCGGATTCGTCGACAGACCTCCTGTGAATGCTGTAACGGCTGTTTCGTCTCTTGTGGGGTGCCGTGAACGACGACGTGCGCCGAGTGACATTTCTATCACTTTCATGAAAGTCTTTGGCCACCACAGAATCTCGCCTGCTAGTCTTTTTAAAAACGTATGACGAGCTTTTTCTGAGTTTTTCATTGTTGTTAAGAGTCTCAATAGGTAAGGACGGCATGACTTGGTCTTCTGAAATATTCGGAAGGTTACGCTCTTGATCAATCTTTTCTCTTTCTAATTTGCATGATTTATAAATAAAATTCCTATCTCTTTTCGGCGGGCTGTTTTCGTACGTCAGTTCTGTGGAGCTTGACGGTCTCTCTAGGATTGACTGTCCCTCCTCTCGTCTGCTCTCCTCGGTGGCTTTACACCTCACACCGAGATGAGCACAAGTGTCGGGGATGCGCAGCTTCCGGCCTCTGGGGAGAGTATTTATTTTGTTAGGGTTTTCTTCAGGTCGGGTATCATTTTCACCCAGCTTCAAATTATCACCACTTAATGAGAGTGTAATGTGTTTCTTCATGTTCACTTTTTCTAAACGATTCGATAATTGTTTGTTTTGTGATACAAATTTCGTAACATGTACCAGCGGCACTTCAATGTCCATCTCTCGTCCATTGGAGTTAATTGTATCCATATTTATACAAGTATGATGTCTAGGTTCTCAACTGATCTCAAATTCAAACGTATCTAAAATATAACACAGTATTATACACACATTATGGAAAATCAGGAGCATTTTGTGACAAGTTTCTTATTGTGATTAGAAAGTGCGTCAACAGGCCAGACTTATTTAGTCATTAAACAGGTTTAATGAGATAACATTGAGTAAAATATCAGAGAACAAATAACACAGCCTGGTGAAGATACTTAGTCAACGTTTTAATGGTGTGTAAAGCAATACATGTAGTTTACGATAAAGAAAAATCGCACATTCTTCACTAAATAAGTGACGGCTATTGATCAATCTATCTACTGGTACGATGACAAAAGACCGCAACATTATGTATTTGGAATAGCTGAAATACTTTCTTGGTTTTGTTATTTAGAATCATGATTTAACTCATTTTTATACTTATAATACAGAAAGAGTAACCATTGCATGGAAATACGTGCATTATTGAGTATATAGGAAATTCCCTCCGTGAATTCGATTATTTAATTTTTAAAAAAATCAAAATAAGTTAATCTTAATTTTTTAATGCCATGAAAACCTCGAAAAAAAATGAACAAGGGTAATCGGAATAAAGCTGTGCATTTTTTTCTCAGAAAGACAATATTTTTAATGTGAACTTTCACATTAAGTTACACTTAAATATAAATATGATTTTATATTAAATTAAAATTCGTTTAACAAATTAAATAAAAAATAAAGCACACGTGAATACTCACACAATTAAAGACTGTGAAAACAAGGTATAATTTGAACGTTGTTATCTTTTAAGACAGGATAAGGACTTTAAATAAGAGATAAGGATTATAAGGGGGAGAACATTGTATCCGATCAGGGGATGTACTATCTGCCGGACTCAGATAACGGGTCAACGATCCCCGGGATAAAACGCACACATCACTCTCTACAAGACTTCCGGTTGTCGTAAAGAAGTTAGATCTATTTGCTTTTGTAATCAAGGGACGACTAAAGTGTAAATGATTCTACCACAAAGATTTGTATAAAGTTGAGTCCCGTTGGATATAAGGCAAACTTAAAATTATCCACACAATTAAGCAACGATTAGCTTACTGAAATCACCAGTTGGTGAAATTCCTGTGATAATGTGATTTTTGTTTGACTTTAACATTTTTTTTTTCGGAACTGGCAGATACCATATGTTAGAAATGAACTAGATAACCCCATTTAAATTTAAAATACTTTAATCTTTTACTAAATGTGTCCTTAATGTTAACATTTCCCGTTCATTTTGTTTAACATCTAAGGACAGACAAGTTTAACTGATAAATCACTCCTTTTATTCTGCCGTGTTGAGAGAGATTCCTACGGAAGCGTATTAGGGCCGCAGCAGTATTTTTTTTTAATTTGTTATAACAAATTATTAATTTGTTATAACAAATTAGTAATTTGTTTAAACAAATTGGGAGGCCATTGAGGAATGAGCATCCCCTGTCGACCGGTCACACCCGCCGCATCCTTTATGTCATGATTCATAAATATATCTAACCCAGACTTAAATAGTCTTCATAAGTCTGAATAGTTGCATCAGATTAACGGAATACTATTTGGATTGAGTTTTCAATTTTTTTCTTTGATACGTTTACTATTGACGAATTACAATATCTTGCTGCATTTGTAGTTACGTAAACTTGTTTATTTTGTAGTATGGCCTACTGCTCGTCCTTATCTTGATTGGTCAGATTGTTTGTGCTGTACTGGTTACTCAGAAAAGAAGCTTGGTAATGATCACTATGTTAAAAATTGAAGTTAAAACTTCAATCATGAAGATTGATATTACATAATTAAAAAATGGGATTAGTGAAGTAGAATCTGATCGTAGTAACATGTATAATTTCCTTTTCTTGACTTTCAGCATATGTAATATATTGAACAATGTCATTAGAATTATAAGCAATGATAATAACAATTTTTTCCAACCCTATCCTTCTACTATATAACAGATCAATGACAAGCTAAAGCCACAGTTACGGACCTCATTGAAGTCTTATTATATGGGTGACCACGCCATGGATGCTATCAGTGTACTCTGGAATGCCATCATGTTAAAGGTACGGTATCTTATCAAAATGAGTATGTTAATTGTCTGTGACATGCTCATGTCTGTGACATAAAGTAAGCAATTCATTATTTTATGATTGCGGGATATAAATATCGAACAAGACGTAATGCGTTTTTGTAATCAAGAAGAATTTTGCAGAAAAGTAAATTGTTCTTCATGTCAGTCAGTAATATATTTTTCTGTATCTAAAGTTGAACGGAAAACAGTTTATTAGTCAAACAAAATATCAAATCATTAGAACCCTCATGATGCCGGAGTACTGAGTATATAGATATTAAACATACGTGCCAACTTTCAGTTTTCCTGTTGTGGAGTTGACAGCTATAATGATTTTACTGGCGGGGTATGGAATAGGACACCTACAGCTGATATTGTTCATAATGGTACACAACTAGACACGCCCCTAATGTGCTGTACAGACGCTGAAAGGTCAAAGTCAACCAATAATTGGTGGAGATGTGCCACGCAACCTTTAACGCGACAAAAATCAAATTTTGAGAAGGTAAGAATAGAACCGTGTTTCTCTGCATGAGTTTACAACTTTTCTGCTAGAAGACTTTTTTTTAATCATTGTCTTTTTCTCCTGCCAGTTTATTTATTTGTTTATAAGCAAATATAAAAGATCCATCATACCGAAAATTTGATATCAGATGTATTTGATAGGAATTGAAATCGCTCTCACCCCCTTGTCCTCAAACCAAATGTAGTTAAAACTTTCAAAATTTTTCATGATCTCAAAAGGTTTCCAGAAGCAATTGACTTATGGAATATATCAATTTTTAAAAGTATATTATTAGCCATTCTTTTATTTTTGCAACTGCTGGAAATTGTGTATTCTGAATATTTGTAATTTATTTCCAGGTAAAATACATTTACCATGCACATTGCTTTTGTGTTATATTCGTTATCCTATGTGTAACATATTTTTTAAACTGATACACAAAGCTGAAAAAAAATCGTTTTTGTCTGTGCATGATCTGAACAGTGACCCAGGTGAGCATGACAGGATGTGAACAGTACAAATATAGGCCTTGTCTTGTGACAGGCACGTAGCAACAGGGGGGGGGGGGCAGGGGGTGGCCTGGTCCCCCCACTTTTTTCCCCGACATTACCTTTACTATAGAAAATGTTTACTGAAAGGAAGGTTGGCCCCCCACCTTTTACCACAGTATAGTGTTATAAAGAAAATTTACTAAAAAAATTTGCATTGAAAGGTAGTTTGTCTTGAAAAAAAGTTACCCACTACCCCCGAGTTTGGGCAACTTTTAATTTTTTTTTTTTTGCTTGTCAACTTTTTGACGTAAGTAAGAAAAAATTTCTCAGGTTGGCCCCCCACTTTCAAAAACGATGCTACGTGCCTGTGTGAATGTAATTATGGTGAACCTGATGAACTGTGGATCGTATGTGCAAAAACTAAAATAAATAAAGAAAAGTAAATGCAGTTTATCAAGCAACGAATAAGAGGTCGATGTTGCGATAACGACAAAGCGATTTTTGCGATGATGGTGCAATGGCGCGCTGACAATGATGCAATGGTGCGAAAATGCTATTCGGATTTTATATAGCACTGTTGTACTATCGCTTTATCGCCACTGCACCATCGCTTCATTGCCCATGCGATAATGAAATAGATGGCCCAGCCCGGATTTCATACATTAATCCTGGCGAGCAAAATAAAAAAAATGCTTTGACTTAAAAATGTATTTAGCAAATTAAAGTAATGCTGACCGAATATAAAACTGCGATAGGAACCGATAATTCATAAGAAAAGGTCAGTGAAAGCGTGATTGCTTAAACATTCTTTAAAAGTAGAAATTAGTCTCAGTGCTATTTCTTCACCTCAAGCTAGCAAAATACCATAAGTAACTTGTAAGAGTGATAATTTTCAAAGTACAAAAAATATGAATACTAGTATTACTACTCTCATTTAAAAAAAAAATCTAATTGAGACTTCTAAGTAATCGTTTCGATTGAATTTAACATATGATTGAAATATTGTCTTCTATTTCTTTTGCGATTTCTTTAAAAACCAAATTGTTCAGAACAAACTAATTTCAAAAGCCTTGTAGCTACATGTACGCTTGTAAATTGAATAAGTTTAGTGTCGAATGAAGTCTTCCTACTTTTAAAAATCTCTTTCATTATAATTAAAAAAAATCATTTTCGAATTCCGCGTTGAATATAATTTTTAATTAAAAAACTACAAAAGCCGTAAAAGTTTGCTGAATCCATTGTACATAATGTCCTTTTCAGTTTATTCCGGAATACATTTGACCATCCGACAAGTGTTTACTTTTAGTTGGCAAGGAAGATTTCCCATTTGAGGTTACACAATTCAATGACAAAAAAATTGTCGAAATGAACCAAAACATTTGTGTTCACTGTTTGAAAAGAACGTTTAGTACAACGACTGTTGTCTTCAGAAAACCACCGATATGGCCTGCTAAGCGGAGCAGACGACCTTTTGATGAGCGATACCCCGTTTCGGCAAAACACGTGAATGAGAGGAGACGTGGAGGGAGCAGGGAACTAGCTGAGAAAGTGGCACTCCACCGTGAGTTTTATCTCAATCTTCACTTAATATAAGTTATATTATCGTATGATGTTAATTTAAGATTGATGTTTTTTAACAAATGGAATCGCGTTGATGTTTTCCCAACCATATTGTGTAGTAAGCTGTTAGAGTTATCTTTCTTTCTGCTGTTTGAAAGTTTGTAAACATTACAAACACTGAAACAGGCGCGGATCAAGGAATTTTTTCCAGGGAGGGGAGGGGGGGGGGGGGGGGGGGGTGTCAAGCCAAGTCCAAAAAATAAAAACAACCCAGAAATTTTTATGACAAGCAAATAAAAAAAGCATCACCTCATTTCACAAAGGTGAGTAACAAATTTGGGGCTTAGTCGTTGACATTGGAACCTCTATAGGCCTACCTGTGACTTTTCATACAACTTCACATTAATCCACGTTTTTGAATGGGATCCAAGGTTATTTGGATTAGTATAATTATACATTTTATTACTCCACAAACTTCAGGGAGTGGGTGGCAGGGGTGGGTCCACACCTCTCTTCAAGATCCCGGCATTACCAATATTTATTAATCTTCATTCAGTGTCTTGTTCAGTGTCATTTTGGAAAAAGATTGTGCATAAGATACACACACGCTCTTGTCTCTACATCTTTAGTACTATGACTATGAAAAGATTATTTGACACTGAAATCTGATTATGGTAAAACCTATGACAAACATGACAAAAACAAGTTCTTGTGTCAGGTCTGGCGCAAGCTATAATAGCTATATTAATAATTAAGTATATAGCTTTATAAAGTTATTCAGAAAAGCTTGATTTGGCTATTTTATCACACTTTTCCCCCCAAAAACACAAGGCAGCACACAGTTACTCAAACATTTGAAATAAATATTTGTTTAAAAGTATTCAACAGCTTAGTTTTAAAGCAAACTCATTTTATTCCCAGCCAGATAGATTTTACCAGTGTTAATTACAGAAGGTACTTTATAGGTATATTTATTCTTTTTATGGGTATCTAGGTACTGAGTAATTATCTGGTCTTTAGTAATACCCATAAACTAAAACCTACAATCCACACATTATGTCACATTTACATTAATATTATTGATTCCCAAATTTATGAATACTTTCTATCATTAACATGAACAATTATGTGTGTAATTTTTTTTCCAGATGTTCAACCCACTGGATTTGTCCACATGAAATATAAAAGATTTTTTAGAGTGAAGGAAATGACACCAGAATTAATTGTCCCAGATCTTAAAGACTGCAAGGTTAGAACTGTATTTCTTTGTTCCTCATCAGTTATGTACATATATGTTTACTGAATAGAGCATATATAATCATTCAGAGCTATCAGTGCATTAATTTTGATAAATCTGCTAGCTATATAAATTTCTTATTGATCCCAGGATTATTTCGGAAAAGAGAAGATTTTTCTGCATATTTGTGTGTATTGGTGCTATGTTATTAAAAATTTAGATGCCAATAATTCATTGAAAGATTGATTTTTAACTGTAAACTGAGTTAAACTTAAAAGATCAAAGACCGTTTTACAAGTAACACCTTCCCTTCAAAAACACAAACACTAGAATGCTGCAATTTTGTAAGTAAACTACATGTATATTAGAAGTTTGCTGATCACCATAGGATTAGGATGATAGTTGATAAAATTTCAAGATCATTTTGTAACAAATACAATAAAAAAAATCCATGCTTTCTGAATGGTTTCTATCTTCAGTGGAACGGATTTCATATCGTGAGAACAAAGTTATTTCGTGGTAAGGAATTCTTGTCTATAGGAAAGATTACAGGGTACATGTATTTCCCCCATAAAGGGAAAGGCCAACACAAGGCTGATCTTTTGTTTGAGTTTTTACTTGGATGTCTTCAGGGGACGTAAAACAAAGAATTTACTATGGCCATAATCAGAAATTGTATAAATCCAAAGATCGCCGGGTCTAATAACAAATTGAACCTCGCATGGTACTTGTCATTTATTCATATAAGTAGAATATTTTCCACCCAGAAGCTAAAGCGCTGAAAAGGAGGGATAGTGAAGGTAATGGGGGAAAGAAAAAAAATAACACCCCGTCTTTTGCACTGATATATAATCGTAGACTGCGGCCTCTGCAGCTGTTTGTACTACGCTTATATTCAAAACACCTTAGGTGTAAAAATATATATTCAAGAAAAAGTCTTTTGCCTCCCTCTCTCTTTAAATTTCCTCTTGGCGAAAAGAAAGGCTTTTCCAACCAACAGCACCTCGCTCCCCTGGTTCCGCCACAGATAAGGATTAGTGGATTATATATAGGAGGTAGTAACTGTTGGTCTTTTGTGCAGGTGATGGGCATCCAAGATAAACACGTATTGAATTTCTGAAACATAATTAGCAACACCTGTCTTCTTTTGTTTTACGATGTCGTATAAAACATAATCCCCGGTCCGTGTGTTTACTTTTGTACTTAATCATGCCTTATTATTTTGGTTACCTAGGTAATGAGCAGCTCGAGGTCCTTAATGATGTTAAGGCTACCTTAAGTCAATGACTGTTGTGTCGTCTTAAAGTGACTCGTTGTTTGATATTTACAGCTGAAGCCATATGTGCCATACGACATAAACCCCATCCAACAGAGCGAGTTCACCGCCCATGATCTCTTCAATAGCTGTTACGCACAAGACATCAACGCGAAATTTGATAGCGGGGAATATGTGATAGAAAATGATGAAATCGTCAAAAAACCCTCATCATCGTGATTATGAAATATTGATGGCGACCGTATGTCCATGACAGTGTGAGTGGTATATGTGTCCCATGGCACAGTGCGACAGGTGTGGAGATATTCATCAGGTATTATAGCCGTGACGTCATCACCTCTGAGACGCGGGAATCGAATCACATCCCTCGGATCGAGTCTGATGTTTATGGCGTGTGTGAAGTTTATGTATATAATGTTCACTGTAATATGTGGTAATAAATGATGTTTAAAAAATGACTGATTTCCATTCAAGTACGTAGGATGCTAATGCTCAAATAAAATTAAACTTAAAAAAAATCGTTTGTTTTGTTTGGATGTTGTATTTCTATTTCATTTTATAACCGACATTTCTAGTTTCCGAGTAAAAATAAATAATTTAGTCAAAAATGTACTGGATGAATGGAATGTGTGAATTAAAATGTTTGAGATGGAAACAAGTCATACCTGTAACACGTGGACTACAATAAGGTTAAGGCGAGGTATCGAATTCTTAAGTTTTTTAAGAATATATATATCTAACAGAAATGCATCTACTTTATAAATGACTAAGGAGTTTTTTTGCCGTTACATGTACTTTTGCTTGTTGGATAGATTACATTAGCGATAAATGACGCCAGCTATTGACAAATTGGTATACCTAATAACCATATCCATCGATAAGGCATCCTTATAGGAATTTATAGGCGTAAAATTCGATATTTATAGCTTGATTATATTACAAAATACAAAAGTACATGTATTCGGAAGTGAGGGAATCTAGCTTATAACTATGATATGAAAGATGACATCGGAAGAATTCGTCTTGTTTTCCTTGGGTTGGTTGAGTATACAGAGTATATGAAAACCATAATCCTCTTGAATATAAAATAACACTGTACCATTTTTTTTTCTGTCTATAAGATGAAATAAATGGAGATAGCGAATAGTATCTAAGCTCAAAAGTTCATTCAAAAGATGCAAATAGGAACAAACACGGATCTCTTAAATATCAGAGGTTGGATCAGATGCCATGGAGGAATCAATCCCAACGTGTGCTCCTTGTCAGGATTTGAAAATTACGGAAAAAAGTATAAATAATGGTCAAACAATTAGTTTGAAAAACGTCAGTCAGCATTTGACTTAAAGGTAGACTGTATTTGCTTACAATGTCATTGTATCGACCTTACATATTAATAAATTACCTCGTTTTAGATTTTTTTTCATATTCAAACTTGCTCAGAACACCCATAACTCCTTTTTAAAGAAGGAAATTCTTCAAGATCAGTCGTGAATATTTTTAGTATTCCTAACAACGAGAATGAAATTGAGTTACCATATCTATACTGAGTTCCAAAACATAACAAAAATCTTTACAAAGATGCATGCACTTAGAAGGTTCCAGTAAATGTTCTTCCAAGCCTTTTACTTACTAAGACATTAAGAGTAGTGAAGGAGAAACTTCAGGAGTACTGTGCAATAATATATTCGAGAAGTGGTGTACATCAGATATGGACACTTAAACAATCTAAGGAACTTATGGAAAACTCTAAATCACAAAATTTTACCAAAATCAACAGCATAAAAATTTACGTCTTATCAACTTAATATAGAATCATTTCCCACGATAAATTAAAGTCCAGGCATTTTGATAGTGACAGCTGCTTTTTCAATGAATGGAACTCGTAAATTTACTTATCTTGTCATTGACCATTTGCAAAATAATTTTTTTAAAAACATTCTGATTGTACACATAAGTACTTAGAAGTTTATATTAAAAAAAGGCTCGAATTTCTGATCGACAATATCTATGTGGTTTTCGGAGACCAGGTCTTCCAACAATCTATTGGAATTCCCATGGGTATGAATTGTGCCCGTTATTAGTAGACCAATTTGGTATTCAAATGAACCAGACTTTGTCCAAAATCTTATACCTGAAAGGAAGAAAAAACCTGCGATAGCCATCAATTCGACATTAGATATATCGACGACATATTATCAATTAAAAAGGGTTATTTTCATTCTAATTCCGATACGATATATCCCGATGCGCTTGAAATAAAATTGAAGACACCACAGAGTCTGACACATCTGTTTCATATTTGGATATTTTACTTGAAAAAAAACCCGCCAATAATCTAACAACCAAGCTTTAAATAAACATGATGACATAAACTTTTTAATCGTCAACTTCCTTACTGATGCAGCAATATACTTTCATCACCTGCATACGGGGTTTATTTCCCTCGGTTGATTCGATACACAAGAGTATGGTCTACGTATGAACAATTTGTAAAACGAGGTTAATGAATGACAAACAAGATGTTGAAACCAGAAAATCAGAAGTCTCGTTTAAAATAACCATTAATTCATAAATTCTATGGTCATTGTGCACGGTGGGTGTGACCTGGTGTGTGGCTTGGGATGCTCACTCCTCCATGGCACCTGATCCAATCTCTGATATTTTTTAGGTCCGTGTTCGCTCTGCTCCAATTAAGCATTGTTTAATTGTCTTTTGAGCTTGAATACTATTATTTATCTCCATATATCGCATGTAAAACATGTTGTGACGTATCGAATTAACTGAGAGAAATAAGCTTTATATGCATGTGTTTAAGTTATATTGCTGCATATTAAGTAAGGGACGAGGTATCGTTAATCTTTTATCTTGAAGCTTTGTTGTTAGATTACCGTTCACGTCTTTTATAGTAAAATCTTCAATACGTCGTCGATATATCTAAAAGTCGAGTTGAAGGCCACAGCAAGTGCTTCCTTTCTTCACGCATAAGATTTTGCACAAATTCTGCTTCATATGAATATAAAAATAGTTCTGCTTATAACGGGTGCAATTTGTACCCATGGGAATTCCAATAGATTGTTGAAAGACCTGGTTTCCAAAAACTACAGAGATGTCAATCAGACACTCGAGCATCCATTGATGTCAATTTCAGAGTACTTGTGAGTATAAAGAAATTTTTTTTTAACAAAATAATTTTGCAAATGACCAATGACAAGGTAAGTAAATTTACGACTTCCATTTTTATTGAAAAACAGCTGTCAATGATATCAAAAAGCATGGACTTTAATTAATCGTGGGGAATGGTTGAATATAAAGTTGAAAAGTCATAAGTTTATAAGTTGTGGATTTTGGTGTATTCTTGTGATTTCAAATTGTCCAAAATTTCTTTGGAATGTTTAAGTATCCACATCTGATTTACACCACTTCTTAAATATATTATTGCACAGTACTACTGAGGTCTCTCCTTCACTACTGTTAACATCTTATCGAGAAGTAAAGAAAAAGGCTTGGGTGAACATTTACTTGTAAGGATTTTTATGAAGTTTCAGTAAGGTGTTTTTTGGGACATTAAAAATATTCAAAACTGGCTAATGATTTTGAAGAATTTGTAAGTATGACTTGGATTACCAATTATATCCAAGTTCTTCTATAATGCAATTTATATAATGAGCCTTACAAACAAAGACAATGTTGTTACCTGCTGTGTCAGCAGGGACCAATACGTACTGATCATGTATTCTATGTAATCCTTTTTTTCACTTCTGGATTATTGAACACAGAAGGATAGATGGTTTTTATTTTGCCCCTCAATCTTTTAATACGCGATTTTAACATGGTTTTGATTCATTTGATAAATTCTGACAAAGTGTCAACGTCTTCTTTTTCATATCTGGCCAATCGTCTGGTGTAACCTTCAACAGAATTCATAATATTTATGAAATTCCGACGCCAGTTGAAGGATTGTGGTTCCCTATATTTAGGACCTTTTAAAATAAGTAATCTAAGGACCTCATTATTAACTACATGTATATTTACGTCACCTGTAATAACGTGTCCAGCCGGACGACAGTTATAGGGTGAAGAAGAACATAAACACGATGGAAGATTATGTTTCAGATACTCGATACCCAGGCCATGTAAAGTTTTTTTGTAAATGAAAAGTTTGGAAGTAAGGGTTAATGTAAATTTGTGGGAAATACAAGATGTAGACTTTTACTTTAAATGTGTTGGAATACAAGACTGGACCCTTTGTGATTACGAATATTATGTATATTAACCGCGTCAGTTTCTTTATTGTTATATTGAAGCTTAATTAATCGAATATTAATATACAATTATGGACTGTTTAGAAGGGAGACATTATACACCTATTTACTGGCTATGAGGACAATAGCAAGTTTATCGTCCCCCAAGACAGCAAACTATTTCCCGAGGCGCAGCCGAGGGAAATGGTTTGCTGTCGAGGGGGATGATAAACTTGCTATTGTCCGAATAGTCAGTAAATAGGCGTTTTATTATACCGATGCTGACTGTACTTTTGTTACGTCATAATATATATGTCACAATCCATATAAAATCAGAAGTTTTCCAAGATGAAAAGCGAGGGAAATCGAATGCTGCCGTTGAATAGTTTGAAGACTATTCACCATGGGCAAATAGCACAAAAACTATTTCATGGCAGAGACTGTTTAGAACAAATAGCATGTTTATTCATCTTATTTTTATATAGAAAAAATAAACAGAGGTATAATAACACCAAATATCAGGCCTATGATTTGAAATATCAATAATCACAGATCCGAGCCTATATTTTGGTGTTGAGGAATCAAAAATGGGCTTTCCTTGACCTTTTCAAGAAGAGTATTTAAAAGTTCCAAAGGAACAGAGTAAAGATTGGTGCGAATAAAAACTTTAATTTAGACAAAACTGTAATTACAAAAGAATATATTCGCCATATTTTACTCACTGCTGTAACGGACCATGAATATTGTCTTCCTTGAAGGGGCTGGGGGGTTGTGGCTATTTTCAGACTATTTTGACCTTCTTTAGAAGAAGAGCTCCATATAAAGATATACTTTGATAATCAAATTTTAAAACGAAATGTATGAAATTTTTCTTTGCCGAATGATAGTTGACAGCTTAAGCTATCTTATCTAAAAATTAAGTTAAAATCTGATGGTTAATTTGTTGACCCCCCGGCTCCTTAATATGCTTGATGCCTTAAAAAAAATTAACAGTTATGATTTTTCCGAACAAAAGCAGAATCCATAGCTCCAGATGTTTTCATACAAGCCATACAATGGCCAAATCATTCATACATAAAAATATACTATATATATACAGTAATATACTATTATGCATGATGGATATTAATCCGTGATCTACTGTTGTGCTCAAAGGTTAAGATTCTTAAGATGATATCCTTAAAAATCTATAATTCTTTTATTTTTTAGCATTATGGGAAGATGTTTTAAAAATGTTAGATTGGACAGAAAAGCATTTTACATATACGTAGTACAATGACGGTTTTGATTTGCAGAATCATATGATTTTGAATTCTGAACAATTTTCCCCCTTCAAATTCAAATGATTAAAAAAATTATTTGTTTATTTGATTCTTCAAAGGTTCTTTGCGCAAGCAGAATGTGTAGAAATCCAATTGCAATAAAACTGAAAATGCAAATCTTTAGTTCATTAATAGCAACAAAAGACGGTCTTTATTCAAATCAAGTTGCGATATGAGTATAATCAGATGAAATTCCAAGATGAACAGTAATCAGTTAAAACGAATTATCGTAAAGTTCTATTTGAAGAGAGACATTTATTCACAAATAAAAGAAACTCATTTTATTATAATCAGGAAATTACAGCGGTAGAGCGACATCATTTATTTGAGATATCTAAATTTAATAATGACAATACTAATAAAATGACAATAATTTTTATTCAAAAGATGTAAAAATCATTAATCTTTACATTCCGATTATTTAAAGACGTAGTTTTATCTCTTTACCTTAGCGACAATCATACATCACCGTGTATATCCCAACATGCGTGGTGTATGCTTCCGAAGCGAGAGAAAGGGGGTCAATGTACGTTCTTTGTCCATTTTCTCAACTTACGGATATTTTTCGCCAGAAAGCATATGCTTACGGAAGAAAGCATTATCTAAGGAGTATATGGATACCTATGAATCCACTGGACACCTTCTAGTTTTATCAAACACCTCAACACAATTCCGAGGATCGGAGCAAGATTGACGCTACACTGTGTTTATGATCGAATATCAGAACAAAGCTTTGCTTTATCGTCACCTTTATATTATTGTTAAATACATGTTTACAATATATAAATGTTTGTACAAATTGTCTGTAAATAAAACAGTTCGTATATAAAGATATTGACGAAAAATCAATGTTGTGTCCGGGGTATATGCAACATGTTGTACGAGGGGTGTATATACCGCATATTTTTCTTAGGATTGTTGTGCGAAGTATCAATGGAAATTTTATTCACACCGGTTTAAAAGCGACAAATAGTAATTTCCATAAACGTACTGAAGTAAAAAACAAATTAACTAAATTAAAAAAAAAATAAAAACAAACTATCATATTCAAGCATAAAAGGCGCTAGATGTGCAAGGAGCAATTGTTATCTACATTTTAGATGGCGCAATGGTCTAAAAAATCTTTTCAAAGGGGGCCCTCCCCCTCCCCAATCCTTGTATTGAAAACACTTTGCCCTATCTTCGTCCTTTCTTCGGCTCGTTTTAATCTAAATAACTGGCCTGTTAAAAATAATAAAAACACTACATGAATGGTGTATTATGAATAAATCGTTTTTTTGTTTCTGCAACATTTATGTTTTCAATACATGTATTTTTAAGCATATATGACAGTGATGTAGAATCTTTTTTGAAGGGGGATACCCCCAAAAAACCCTTGACATAAGTTTACTAGCTATAAAAAAAAAAGGGGGGGGCTTATCGCACTCAAAACTCCTATATCAAAATGGGTTGTAGGTCCCGTCTTTTTTCAGTACCAATTCCCTTTTTTTTACTTAAACATAAAACATAACCATTGTATGACTATGCTGCAACAAAAAAAAAAGGGAGGGGGGGGGCAACCTGACTTTCGATGAACATTTTTTGTAGTGAAAAGTTGTGTCTGGAACAAAAAAAGGGGGGTGTGATATTACGTGTCTGTATGATATATTAATTTTCCTTTCAATTTTTGCAATATTTGGACTCATTTTTCCTTATCTGAAAAGATTTCATATTTTACAAGTTACAATAAACATGTAAAGCCGGCTATAAAAATGCACATTTGTAATAAGGGACGCAAATTTTCTTAGGGCATGCACAATTGAAAAAAAAACTGTTTTTGGTACAATTACAATTTTACGTTGACGTGTAATTAATATCAATTAATGTTCACCCCTCCTTTATTTTATTATTGTATATACACGTAGTAAAGTTCAACCCCCACCGCCACCCCTAAAAAATGACCAAAGACACAAACACACCCTCCTCGGGCCCATTCCTAGAAAATATGTACTCAGTATAATACAATGCCTCAATATAAAACAAATAGTTAACTGCCAAATATGGGCTAATGGGGGCAAAGTACACAACGGGTACATACTCAATGAAGGAGAACATTTTTTCTGGTGTTGATGACAAAAGTCTAAATATTTTAAAACTTATCTTAAAAATATTGAAAAAAGTTAAACAGAAATTATGAGGAAATGTTAAATGTTCAAAATGATGCATGTGTGAAGCATTTATTTACATAAGGAAGGATCTGAATAAGGTGCCTTTAAATCGAAAGAAGGGATGAATTGTTGGTTATCACATTAAACAGTTAAACAAAGCACCCTGTACATTTACTTCCATGTGCCTGCAAAGCCAAAAGTACAATGAACGTGTATATTTTATTTCCAGTAAATCGAATTCAAGAACCTGAAGTTGTGCTGTTACAAAACTTGTGAATAATTAAGAAAATAAATAGAAATTTTATCACAAAAGTCAGTTGTTAAGATTTTTTAAAATGACATTTGAGACAATGATACTGTATAGAGTAAAAAGAGGGGTATACACCCGCGTACAACATGTTGCATACACCCCGGAAACAACATTGATTTTTCGTCAATATCTTTATACACGAACTGTTTTATTTACAGACAATTTGTACAAACGTTTATATTGTAAACATGTACCGGTATTTAACAATAATATAAAAGTGACGATAAAGCAAAGCTTTGTTCTGATATTTGATCATAAACACAGTGTAGCGTCAATCTTGCTCCGATCCTCGGAATTGTGTTGAGGTGTTTGATAAAACTAGAAGGTGTCCAGTGGATTCATAGGTATCCATATACTCCTTAGATAATGCTTTCTTCCGTAGGCATATGCTTTCTGGTGATAAATATCCGTTAGTTGAGAAAATGGACAAAGAACATGCATTGACCCCCTTTCTCTCGCTTCGAAAGCATACACCCCGCGCACAACATAACATACGCCCCACATGTTGGGATATACACGGTGATACATGTACACCATTTTTGTTATCATTTTGTCACGTTACATTTGTAATCAATTGTCGTAATTTAGTTCTTTAAACTGTCCTAATACCCTTTTAAAGTTAAGAAATAATACGGAAAATGCTTTTTCAACTAAATTATATTCATCGTTTGCAAAGTAGACCAAAAATCTAAATACAATAGAAACAAGAGCCCCATAGACAACACTGATAGACTTTGATTTTACAGAATCTTAGGAACTTTTCAAATCTCCCAATGGAGAAAATAAGGTTCGAATGAAAAAAGAACTTAGTCCTGAAAAAAAGCGAGAGAAAAATCTCGCTTGACCTTCTTGCTCAAGTGAGCTAAAAATTGCTAAATTGAAAATCAGTCAAACTACATGTACTGGAGAGCGGCTGAATTCCTAAATTACGATTTCTTTTGTTTTCGGTATTTATGGGTATTTATGACCCCAAATTCTCTACAAGCAATAAATTGAAGACTTATATATTTCTCATTTATAATCCGTAATAATTATATTTCGAACATCAAACGTTAATGTTTCTTTTCTTGGAGAACAAAATAAATGTCCTGATCAAAGACTTGCCTTTCCATGTCTCCTTTGAGGGTTCTGTCACAGATTTGATGTAGATTTAGATTTTTAATCAACAGATGACGGATGTTTTTATTGAAAGTAATGTCAGTCACGAAAGAAAGAAGCCAATTAATTTATCCACTGGAGATTAAAAGGGAATAAGCAAATTAGTTACGAAAAATAAGACTCGAGAAATAGCGAGGCTTTTCTTGATCTGGATTTTATATACTGTACATAGAAATGGATATTTCCTGCATGAAGCAATATTTCATTTGAAATTAACAAAGAGGAATAGGAAATTTTCGGCAACTTCCCTTAATTAAAAGGCAATATACAGTACCCTATCACCAGCATTGTGGGTTAATATCTTCCACTTGATTCGATATGAAAGAGTATGCTCAACATACGAACAAGTTTTAAAAGGAAGCAAGCTATTGACAAACAAATTGATGAAAGAAGAATATGAGCAGTTTTGTTTAAACTCATTATTTTGTAAGTTTTATGGTCGATAAATCTATTATTAAATCCTATGATGAATGACGTTTTTTATTCTTATTTTTAGGCCATTATTTACACATTGAATCGTCTTCCTTATTTTCACGTCCATGATTAGGAGCAAATGGTGGGTGGGACCGGTCACAAGGGATACTCACTCCTCCATGGCAACTGATCCCGCCTCTCATGTTTTTTTGCTATTTTCCTATTTGTATTATTTGAATGGACTTCTGATCTTGAATACTGTTTATTTTTTCCATACATCATATAGTTCAAAGATTTAATGCAAAAGCAAAGATTTGGACAAGTTTTAATCCTTGTTAAAATTCATGTCCAGTTGTCTTTTTTCTGCATCTTTAAGATCAGCTTCTAACTAAGTTAATACCTTGAAACTGTTTCTCTTACAAACTTCAGTACATGTCTTAGTTATATTAATTCATAAACTAAAGATCATTATTTTTTCTAAGGAAACCCTAGATCAATCTATATTTGGGTAGAAATTTTATAACGAAAACTTAAACAAGTCGCGTTGACTAAATAATCCTGCTGATTTTCCAGGAAACATATTTTGACTTTTTTATCGGTTTCTTCAACAATGTTTTCAGTCGTATTCATTTCTTGGGGCAATAAAGTCTGTTACAGAGTCTGACAGATCTGTTTCATATTTAGATATTTTACTTGAAAAGGACGTAAATGGTAATCTAACAACCAAGCTCTATATGACAAACGTGATGACTTTAACTTTCTATCGTCAACTTCCCTTACTTATGCCGCAATATTATAACCTTCATCACCTGCACACGTTTTTCCTTCTATTTCTCAGTTGATTCGATACACAAGAGCATGCTCTATGCATGTATGAACATTTTTTTTCAAAAAAACTGGTTAAGATATTGAAAAAGACATTAATGGTAATCTAATAACCAAGCTCTTTGATAAACGTGATGAATTTAACTTTTCAATAGTCAAATTTCCTTACTTATGCATCAGTATACCTTTATCACCTGTATACGGAATTTATATCTCTCAGTTGAGCATGCTCTCCTTATGAACAATCTCTATAATGAGTAAATTATGTACAAAAAAGTTGATGAAACAAGAATATCAGCACACACGTTTACAGATATCATTCCGTAAGTTCTTTGATCGATACAATGGCATTAATTGTCAGCAAATACTGGGTACAATTTACCATTGAGTCAAATGCTGACTGACGTTTTTCATACTTTTGTTGGTCCATAAGTTATACCCTGAATTGATGACGGTTTTTTTTCTATTATTTTCTTATCATGACAAGGAGCACACGGCGGTTGTGACCAGTCGGCAGGGGATGCTCACTCCTCAATTGCACCTGATCCCACCTCTGATGTTTAGGAGGTCGGTGTTTGCTTTGCTCCTATTTTGTATTGTTTAATGGACTTTTGTCATATATTTCCCTCTTTTACGCTTGCTCTTGTTTGAATGATTTCTACCACTGTTTGACTGTTCACTGGTACGGTATAAAGCACGTCTCCTAATACTGAATAACCATGATATTGATAAAATTGTAATAAATGATTTTGAGCCATTTTGTCGCCCTTAAATCTATCACTAGTACTTTAAAGTAATATACGCTATAACGTGCGCCATTTTAAAATACGGCTGGAAATTTATATATTTTGTTTACCAATAAAAGTTACGAAAATGCTGTAAATTACACCATTTAAATAAAATTCGTTATAAAGTTATCAAATTATAATTATTTATTATCCTGCAAGGAGAATAATGTCTATTTTTAAGTAAATCCACCACGTGACGCCGTCGCTACTTTTAGATTGATAAACAAACACGGCGTCAAGAAAACGAGGTAAGCCCTTTGAGATACAACTCACTTTTGACATGGATGGCGTGTTACTATTAATATAACTTATCTTTAAATGTAATCAGTATCAACCATCTATACTCTGTTATGACGCATATTAACCTTTTATTAATAATCGTTGTCAAAATGCAACGTGCCTCGTTGTCTATAATTTCCCGTGGACATACGTGTCTATATTTAGACCTACTGTTTACGCACTTCCTTTATCAATATTCACGAAAAGACTGAATTCTTAAATGCAGATATTGCTTTATTGTTCTGTTATTACAACGAGTTTTATAGTTAAATTTTGTGGAAATATTATTTTTTCATTACACTTTATGTGTTTCAAATCATTTAATCATTTTGTTTCACATACAAATTGGCATCCATACGGCGTATATTACTTTAAATACTAGTTTAGGATTCCATCTGTATAAGTGAGGGTGCATTTTGGATTTTATACATTTATTTTTTATTTTCAGGAAGAAGTGACGTCACAAATAGCAAACAAGTGTTCGCACGAGAAAGCGGATTTATCCAGTGAAGCTGTTGCATAAATTGTGAACTGCAGTCAAAAGTTAAACTTTATTGTAGAGATGGTTCGATAGCCGATCAGCATACTTATTCTGTTGTTTGATTTTGTGATGCAAAAACGATAAATGTATTAGCTTTGGTATCTTTTTTATCACCATGTATTATTGATAAAATACAGAGAACTAATCAAACCTCTCGTCTTTCATTCTCAAGAGTGATATTAAAAAAGTTAGAAATGTAAATTTAAATGCTCTTTGGAGATTCATAAAAAAAATCTATCGAATCATTAGAGTGGGTTTATTTAGCACTTTGTAATTGGGTAAGGAAATTGATCTACAGCGCTATATGAAGGGCTCGTTTCTCAATTTTGGCAAACATATTCACTTCCCGTAAATAGATGATTGTTATAATATAGTCTATTTATACATCTCAGTTACTATTAGTTGAATTTTAAAATTACAGTAAAACCATGGTAGAAATTATAGTTGATGGAAATCAAAACCAGAATAAAGGGAATTATCTTTAACCAAATATTAATAAAAAATAGATAAAAACTCTTGATTCGTGGTCTAATGCAGGAATTGGGGGGTGGGGGGTGGGGAAGAACATATGGAATGTCAGACGTAACAATATTCGAACATAAACAATTGTATTCTACAATTTAAAAAAAAAATTATTGTTTAAATTTTCATTTGTTTTGTATAATTTTTATTTGCATTCCATAATTTTCCATTTGTATCGTATACACATAATTTTCCATATGCATTCTATAATTTTCCATTTGTATTCTATAATTTTTCATTTGAATCGTAAAAAAAAATATTTGTAATTGTTCTTTCCTTTAAATTTACAAATGCGTGGCTCATTTACATATATTTTTTGAATTTTTTTTCTTGGTTTATCTATCATTTTCATTGTTTATTTTAGACAGAGGTTTCACGAATTGGGAAATTTTTTTTTACTGATACTCGCTGCTCCGATGCATACTTCGACGTCATTTATTATAAAAATATTTTTTTTGGCTTTTTTTTTTTTTTTTTCGAATGATTCTTTTTTTAGAAAAATGTCATTTAGACGAAGCGATAAATTGAATTAAATTCTAGCATCTGAAATTAAAGAAAAACAAAGATGTGTTTGTAAAACACTATGGCGACCGGCGGCAACATAGTTCGAAGAAGCCAATTTTAGCATAAAGGTCACAGTCAAGGTCACGAGGTTATTGGTGTCATATGAAAGAACTTAATTAGTGGAGTAGGCATACTAAATATGAAGACTCCATCTCCTATGGTAATGGTTCAAAAGTAATGGCAGTAGTTTGAAAAAGTTATTTTAGCATATAGATCAGTCAAGATCGAAAGGTCAATGACCTTGGTGTTGTAACGTGTTTAGGGGTCGTACCTGGTTGATTCCAGGATCTCGGTAAAGATTGATATATACAATAAATAATTTTCCTCTTAAAAATGATTAGATAAAATGATTGGCCTGCAAATATAAACAAATATGGCCCTTCCCTTACTTAGGGGAAAAACACACTTGAATGTCGGCCTTATATTTACAAAAATAACAGGTTCACCCAAATGGCACCGGACCGACACCAATATTGCCTTATTCAGGCTCGTAGTGTCAGTCACGACGCTAAGTCCAATCTCCCAGTGGTCAGCCTCTGACAACAGAAGATACTGAATTGTCCTTATTCAGGACGCACAGTCATCCACTGCTTTCAGAGACTTACACTGTCTTAAAAGCTTACCAGGTAAGCCTCAGAGGGTTGACGTTCCTCTAAATGGTTAGTCACACAATAATACAATACAACCTATTTATTGTGGCAATCCACTCAGTATTGTTAAACAGTTGTGGCAAGCCTCAATATTTGGCAATCCACCCGACTAACCGTATCTCCTGAACTTCAGTCTTCCTCCCTCTGCTACTTGGACTAAAAGAACCCTGCAGCTTAGCTGCGCTTGCTTATATACCTTGGTTTAAGGTCACATGATCAGCTTCAGCCAATCACAGATCCTCAATGGCCAACTTGCATAATTGGAATACACAAACCCATTAATTGTTACAGTGTCATTTGAAAGAGCTTAATTAGTGGAGTATGCATAACAAATATGAAATCCATCCGGAACACCTCGGGCCTTTCATAGAAACTGTTTTTCTGTGAAAGGCCCGAGGTGTTCCGGATGATATGAAATCTGTATCTCTCACGGTTCAAAATGTATGGCAAAGGTTAAAGTTGACAACAGACAGACAAACAGATAGACAGGACAAAAACAATATACGCCCCGAATCAATCGATTCGGGCGCATTTAATTATTTAAACATTTAAATTATATTTCGTTAAAGGTATGGCTATAGACCTTATAAGGTGTATAATTAGTAAACAACCAAATTTTGACCCTGGTCTGTGACCCCATTTTGGCTATCTTAAATCTTTGATAATCAATATATTCCAATTTGTTCGAATCCACTGATAAAATATGTGTTTCAAATTGGTTGATAATGTGACGTTAACGAACATTTTGAATGGCCCTCGTACATACAAATTACGTGTCAGATTAATTTTTTCTTGGTCGAATGAATGTTTTGATTTTTTTAATGGATAAAATATTGAATTTAAGTTATGTTAATTTGCCGAAAAATCCTACATACAGTACCGACCAGACCCAACCTGACACAAAGCAGTCCCGGGGACTGCTTTCTGGGACTGCTAAAGCAGTCCCACAGCGGTCCCAGAGCAGTCCCACAGCTGTCCCAGAGCAGTCCCACAGCAGTCCCAGAGCGGTCCCAGCAGTCCCAGAGAGCAGTCCCAGCAGTCCCAGAAAGCAGTCCCAGTGGGCGGGGTTTATTAATTTAATGGGCGGAGCTAACTCAGAAATGAGATTTCTAATAAACAATGGAACTATAAAAGGCAGTAGAAATTGATTCTGGGTAGTATGCCAGGAATCCTTACATGTACGCGGAGGTCATTTATGAACAGAACATGTACGCGCATAAAAATTGAAATAATTATACATGTAATATTTATTGGTGGAAGAAGGCTTTCACACTTACATGTACATATATGATTACACTGAACATGAATATTTAATCACAATTCTCGGGTATATTAATAATTCTTCTGTGATTGATACTGGTTCCCATATTTATTTTTTATACAGAAAATTATACGTGAATTAATTATTTTCCACCAGAAGAAGTTTTAAATAGATCTTATCATTATATGGTCAATTTAGACTTTCGGGATACTCTAAAGTTAGAGTTTTCTTAAGTATTGGGGCTTTTTAAAAAATTCTTTGTTAATTTTGCCAAGTATTATTTTTCAGTCATGATTATCTTTACTGACATGTTAATTTAGTTATCGTTAATACCTAGTTCTATAAAACTCAGTTTTGTGTGTTTGATTTGTAAATAATAGAGTGTGCATCTGTGAATCGCCTGAATGGAAGCTTCAGATTATGTTCAAAATTAATTAATCCCGAAAGAAATTCATACACATTTCATTTATCACATTCGCATTAAATAGATTGAAATTAGGGTCATTGTTTAGCAGCATGTTCAATGATGTGTAACACTGATAAAAACAACCAAATAATATGTATCGATTTTTCTGCCCAAAGGCGATTGAAACAAGGGGTGTTGATACCATCTTATAAACATTAATCGGCCAGGTAAACACTAGCAAATAAAAAAAGAAAAAAATCACAATTCCCGGTATTTTCATTTTAAAAAAAATAGATATACTCTTTTAATAACTTGTTTATTAATTAAAAGCTACCGGTAATTCATAAATCCCCAAATTGATTGTTCACATAGTTTATGTTACGGGAGAATGGTAGCATAATTTCATTTCATGGTAATTTAATAAATTGTTGGGTTTTATTTGAGGGTTAGATGGAATACTCTTTTTTAGCGTGGTCCTTATAAGATGTGTAGCAATTTCAATAAAAAAAAATCATATCTAACTGTAATGATTATTTTTAAATAGTACCAATGCAAATTTTGAGTACTGGTATATATTAGGATTTAACATTAAATAATTAAAAAAGGCCCACATGTAGCTATTTTTTTCTCTCATAAACTTGTAGTTTATTTTTAGGGATAAAAATTTTCTCATGAATTCCTTATTTATCACTTTATTTTTTTTATTTATTCTAAATACACATTAATTTGTGTAAGTATACAGTCCCTGAAAATATGAATTAACTATAATAATCTCTACTTCTTAAAAGAATGTAAGAAATCCTTGCTTATTAAACAGTTTAAACTCATCTCTGCTGCAAGTAAACAAAACAACAGGGAGCCTGCAAATTCAGAATACACAAGGGGGCGGAGTTATCATGTCACTCAGAACCCTTTTCACACATGAGTGAACAAAGCAGTCCCAGAAAGCAGTCCCAGGGGCAGCTGGGACTGCTTTTAATAGCAGTCCCATAGCGGTCCCAGAGCAGGGACTGCTTTCTGGGACTGCTTTGGTGTCAGGTTGGGTCTGGTCGGTACTGTACTTTATATTTATATTCTGTGACGAAAATCCTAAGAGGAGATATTTCGCAACTGTTATTGTTAGTATCCATGACAACGCTACATAAATGAATTCAAAATTTAATGGGGAATTTGATCCATAGAACTAGTGTTTTCCCAATCGATAAAAAACTTGTTTTTACTCCATTTGTCACACGCTTTTACTTTTCAGTTTTAATGAATCTTCTGTCTTTTTACCTTCATTTTTTATGATTCTTGAAAAAGGCCATTGTGCGTCTTTAAGACAATGTTTTTCTTTATTATTTCAAAAACAAAGAAAACGTTTTCAAGTCACAGTTTATAAACAGTAATAACAATATCACAATTAAATATATTTATCTTTGCGCACATCTAGATATTGGAAATATTTCTTAAATGGAAACAAGTTTACTTTCACCTTTAATGACAAGAGTAGAATCTTAGAACTGGTGACATGGACTCAAACATATCATTATATACGAATTAGTTGATTACGACATGACAAAAACTTCATTATTTGTAATATTTATGTGTATATCAACCCACTGCTCATTGTGTCTCACGTTCGCCTTGCAATAGCCATACCCCGAGCAGGATAGTGGGTCTTTCATACAAAGGTTTTAAATTCCATCTCTGATCAATTTGACAATACTATTTTAATACAGAACTATTTTTTTCTTTTAATTAAAAAAGGTAGCACATGAATGTGTGAATTTGTGTAGACCTATTGTTGACAAGCTGCAATACATTTTGATTAACTACTGATGAGAATAAAATTTCAACAATCCCGTGTCAGATCAGTTCTGATGATTCCAATGAGAGGGAAAGGGAATGTTAATTAGTCTTAATTCTGGAGAAATTCTGCAATGAGACCTTGTCTTGGCACAGAACGTTACTCACTTTCAGTTTATTAATGAATCTCACAGAGATTTTCTTTTAAAAGATATAAGCACCATTGTAACTCTCAGCTAACACACACAATAAAAACTGTTTGTCTCATAGACTGAGCTGGCAAGAGTTTGTCAAATCGTGCTTGAGTTGATGTATATGATCAACAATTACAACACAGATCTGCTTATATAAAAAAAAATTTCAGAGCCCTTGAAATGAAAAGCGTAAAATCAAATAAATGTTTTGTCTCCATGTACAAAGAATTCAGCGAAATTGTTAAAAGAAACGTACAGCAGTACTGTCTGCAGCACAACAATAAAAATATTAAGCGATGAATTATTTCTGTTTATTTCAGAAATGCATGTTATCAAATTTGACTAACACTGGTTTCAGTTTTCTGGGAGGTGAGTTAGGAGCCTTGACTTCTAACAGTGGAGGTTTTTCCGTCTGCGGTCGAATCTTCGGTAGGCTCAGTTGCTTCCCTGTTCTCAAATAAGGGTGCCTGTATTTCCCAACGACAGGGGAATTTTGAAGTCTGTCCGCTTTAACTTCTGATGAGTTATTTTCCTTCGCAATCACACTGTTTATGTCCTCAGAAAAAGGTCTCCTGATTGCATTATGATCACGTGACTTAATTTGATTAGGGACTTCCGGTGCTTTGGGCCTAAAGAGAGGTTGCTGGTTCGTTACATTTGATTTGTGTTTTGTCAGAATCGAATGACTATCCAGCGTACGACCTGACGGAGTCCATTTCTCACTGAACTTGTGACTCTTCTCCTGGTTGCCAAGGAACTTTACTGATTGTTTTCCGTTCACCGGAGATCTTTCAATGTTCAATTCCGAGGGTTTTTTAGAAACACTGTAATTAGGCGAGTTATGGGAATGCTCTCGTAATCTGTTATACGAACACTTTTCGCGAGACTTTAAGCGACTATTTGAGTCGTCCCTAGTCAGATGATTAACCAAATCGCCAGTAATCACGCTGTTTGTTCTGTTCTCCTGATCTCTATCAACTACTTCAAACTTTGAATTAGACAATCCTGGTTTCACCAATGTATCATTTTGTTTTCTTTTAGCGCCAAGGTAATTGATTTTGGGGTTGGAGAAGGTGTCCCCGCGCTTGTTTGGCGCCTTTGTTTGCTCTGTTTGAAAGTCGTGCGACAGTAATGATGAATTGTTTGCTAATGAACCCATCTTTGTTATTTTCTGTTTTGGTTCAAACAAATCCCTGCGATATTCGATATTTTGAACAGTTGGACTGGTATCATGTTTAGGTATTGCTTTCTTAAACTTGGGATTTGCAATAGGGACGGGGAGGCGACTGCGTGGGGGGAAGGGATTTGCTTTTAAGTATAAATCAGTCACGGGTTTGAGGGTTCTAGGATCCGTGATTCCCGTCTCATTTGTTGTCTTGGAGGATAAAAAGTTATCATTTAGATTTTCTTTGGTTTCAATATCTCCTTTTGAAGGATACATTTTAGAATATTTCTTTGGTGTCTGAACTGTTTTTGACTGATTTTTCAGTATGTAGCCATAAGGATACAAATCGAACACTGGGCTGTAGAAGTATTCGATTGGGTCCATATCTAGGTAATATTCCTCGTCGTCTCGGATATTACCGGTAAACTTCTCAAACTCGTATCCAGGACTGTGGTTGTAATAACTGTTTATCAGTGCCGGGGCATGTGTGGGGTTTGCTCCTTGTACATTTTTCATATTTCTTTCCAAAGTATGATACGACGTGTTATTTGATCCACTCTCGTCCGTCGTGACGAATGTTCGACTTCTTATCGATATGGGTCTAGCGGTCATCGGCCTCTGCAGGATACTGGACCTTTCTGTGGCCATAGATTCCTGATCTGTCCAGTCTGCTAGGTCACGTGGTGTGATGGACGGCTGATCCGTTTTTGGTCTAGAGGTACTGAGCGCGAGGCTGTACCGTTTTGATGTCGGGCGTGACATTCCGTGCTGGTTAATCACGTGACCGCTATGGGGTTGGCACACTTCACTTGCCATCTCTCTCGATTCAGTTCTGTGGGTATCTTTTCTTCATGTCATACAGTCTACTTAAAAGAAAACATGAGAATAATCCAGGTTATTATCATTACAACTGACTAATTATATGCATATGCAAAAAAATTAAAATTCACGCTTGCTGCATTCCTCATGCAATAACGGAATTTTACAAATTAGGATTACAAGGTTCTACCTAGCAATCGATGTCAGTGAACGCGTTAGATGGTGATTAAACTGAGCTGAGCCGATACTGACATTTAAATAGGAAATTTCATTTCGTTTATGTTTTGTCTTAATATTACTTCCTCTTGACCTGTGAAGTGAAGGGAGTTAAACAATGATTGTTTTTTTTTTAACATTTCCGTTCTAGAATTGACAGTTGCAGCATCATCCTTCAAATCCATACAACAATGACTCTATAACAATATTTCTGTGTTCCCGTTTATTGCACAAGTACATTAGAGAAAGGATACAATCACTGATTCACAATACAGAATTGCTTTGCATCAGTCGTCCATTAGCGTGTTAAATTTGTCTTTTGCTTTAAAGTAATGGAACGGTCGATGTGTTGGACCCCCGGGATCTTTTGTTATTGAAATATCTTACGTAACATAGCTTAAGCTTGACAACTTCATTTTCTAAGACTGTATTCAAATACATTTTTGCTATTTTGGATCTTTTTTGTTGCTTTGAACCTTAACCTTCGAGGACATAAATAAAGCGTACTCGCTGAGGTAAAGTTGATATCCGTAAATTTCTAAACATCCATGGTGTATATATTACCCTTACATTTCAGTCAATAAGTATAGGGGGAAGCAAGAACTGAACTGGACATGAAAGATCACCTTCGCCCCCTCCCCCTTCTCTGACACATTTTTGGATAATTGAAAAACAATTGCCTTTCCTCTTGCTTAATGGACTTTAAAATCAAATACTCTGGATAGGATTTTTATGACATTTGCTTCAATTTTTACAATTGTTTCTTGTTAATTTGGAACACTTATTGTTGCGCCAATGGAAATACGATCAGAACAAACCTGATGCCTGCATTCTTTGACTTTCTACAGTTTATAGCATTTCATAAACTTATATTGCTGGTTCTGATTAAAGTAATATCAGTTTGACATTTACATGAATTGTTTTTGTTACTAGCAATTTTCTCAAATATCCTAAACAATACACATGTTCACACTGAATTGTGGACGTTTTTCTCGTTATTTCCCGATCATGACAAGGAGCACACGGCAGGTGTGACCGGTCAGCAGGGATGCCTTTCCCCCATGGCACCTGATCACACCTTTGATGTTTAAGAGGTCAGTGTTTGCTCTGTTCCTAGGGCTCGTTTTATAAAAAAGAACTTACTACTAAGACCAAAAACTTAAGATGATTGTAAAATTTTGCAAAATTAATAATTCTCTGAGAAATTGTTTGTGTAAAAATATCTTATCACATTCCTTTTAAAAGGTTTAAAATAATTTTTGATATAATGTTAAAGAAGTTTCAGTATTTTCATACAGATGGAGAAGCCGTATACCGCTCTGTCACATCCAAGGATGTTTCAGTTAATAAAATTTATTAATAACAACAGGGCGGTGCCCTAGATCGTAAATTTATTTGGGAAAACAAGAAAATTGATTTCCCAATTGATCGTGTTATAATTTAGCACCTTATCAGTAATTAACAATTATCCTCACTCTCTTTGCTGATGATGGTGTTTATGCTTCATCTCCAATGAAGAGTGTTACAAATGGATGAAATACCTCGGCATTAGATAGCTGGTATGTAATAAGATATTTGGTTATTAGAAAAACATTTGTCGCCAGCTTTTAAAAAAAAGTCCGCTACTGTTTACCATATAAATGACAGTAATTAATTAATTTTTGGGAACGCATCAATACCCTTTGGCAGTATATTATCATATCTTTCACAAATCGATGTAAATTGTCCAATAATCGAATAAAAATTTCGGAATAATTGTTTAGCAATGTTTCTGCAGCACCGACATGATTTATAGTCGGCTGTTGGATATGTAGCCCTTATCTATGTCGGAATATTTTATCCCCTTTCGGCGTTAATCGGTCAACATCCTCATAATGCTGTCAATGAGATGAGCACCTAATATACTAATCTCACAGTCCCAGAAAAAAATAGGAAGGAGGGGGTGAACTAATTTATCAATTCCGAATTATAGCAAACACAACTCAAAAAGGGTGGGAATGATTACAGAGAATACACATGGCGCTCGTGACCGGTCAACAGGGGATGTTTACTATTCTATGGCACCTCATCCCATCTCAGAGGGGGGGGGTTACTATTCTATGGCACCTCATCCTATCTCAGAGGGGGGGGGGGGG
>PRKT01000070.1:1787536-1801792 GCA_003671525.1 Saccostrea glomerata
GGGGGGGGGGGGGGGGGGGGGGGCGGTAGTGGGTAACTTTTTTTCAAGACAAACTACCTTTCAATGCAAATTTTTTAAGTAAATTTTCTTTATAACACTATACTGTAGTAAAAGGTGGGGGGCCAACCTTCCTTTCAGTAAACATTTTCTATAGTTCATATCCTGTCATGCTCACCTGGGTCACTGTTCAGATCATGCACAGACAAAAACGATTTTTTTTCAATTTGTGTATCAGTTTAAAAAATATGTTACACATAGGATAACGAATATAACACAAAAGCAATGTGCATGGTAAATGTATTTTACCTGGAAATATTTCCATTTCCAATTGTTTTCTCTATGATAAACACTACAAAAGTGAATCTTGTTAATTTCATTGTAATACCCTGTGGTATGTATATTTCTCTATTACTCAAAGGTCAGGTGTCAACCTGCATGTATATCACTGGCGTATAAATATACTCAAGAAAAAATAGATGTTTTGTTTAATTGTTTACTAAGTAGTTTGAAATGATATATCTTTTTAACAAACAAAATAAATAATGAATTATCTTCGGCTCGAAAGCAAGTCACTAGCGCAAAGCTGTCAACTATCACCGAGACCTCGCGAGTCCGAGAACTCTACTTCCGTACCAGCCACGTGGAGAAATTGACATTGCCACATGGATCTGCACGTACTCCATCATCTGATACAGACATCGGCCCTCAGTCATTACCATCCGACTTCTTAAGCAACTCAACTTCTTCTGTTATTCTAACATCCATACAAATCGGTTTCCTGACCATGCTGACCAGCTCCCGTTTCATCTGCACTCAATATGGCGGCGGAGAAGTGAGATAGTACCTATATATGTTCGTGCTTCCGAGAATCTAAATCTAGGTCACATATATAATTAAAGTTAACAAGATTACTTTGATCATTATTTAAAATTCTTTTGTTATTTATTTTATAAATGTTGAGACTTGACTACGGTAACTATAAATAATCGATAAATTTGTTTCGTGTTTTTGGGACTATTTTTTTATAGTAAAATTTGACGTCATGGAGCCTTGTGCATTTCAAATCTACTCAATTAGACGGTATTTCGATTTATTTTAAGATGGTTATTTCAAGTAAAAATGGAAATATAAGGAATCACTGTCTAGTTTTGAGAGTATGCCAGGGACATCAACAATAGTGGGAAACATGGGATAATTTTAGCATAACGGGCTTCGCCCGTTATGCAAATTATCCCATATTTCCCACTCTTGTTGATGCCCTGGCATACCCTCAAAACTAGACAGTGATTCCTTGAATAATATACTTTTAAAAATTGATATATTCCATAAGTCAATTGCTTCTGAAAACCTTTTGAGATCATGAAAAATTTTGAAAGTTTTAACTACATTTGGTATGAGGAATCTCTCTCAACACGGCAGAATAAAAGAGTTCTAAGTATAGGAGTGATTTATCAGTTAAACTTGTCTGTCCTTAGATGTTAAACAAAATGAACAGGAGCAATTCTCAGTTTTTCTGTTTAAACTCGCTTTTATATTTAGAATTTACTTATTTAACCGACCATAATCCCCTTCAACATATCTCACAGTTTTAGTTTAATTTCTAGGTTTATCCTTGTATGTCTTCTCACAGACGCCTGTGAACAGAAAACCCGCCCCAACTCCCTTCTTTCTCCTTGATCAACAATATCTATTTTGCGAAAAAAAATATTCATTACAAGATAATGATAATTTAAAAGTTTTAAAAGAGTCCTTTAACTGATTTCAATCTAATATGTACATTAAAGTATTCTGAAACGCATGTTTTAAAAAGAATTTTTGTAAATAAAATTAATAAATGCAGCACGATTTACTGAAAATGCCAAGGCTAAAATTTTTGTACAGAACATATTTCTGCTTAACAGAAATCTTATCAGATTTGAAATTTTCGATTCACTGTATCTGGTTCTTTAAAATTTTCAAATGAAATTCTTCTTTACACATTTTTAAAAATATTGTGTTATCCCCATCACCCTCTCTCTCTCCCCCATATACACGCAACTCATGCATATGATAAGCTAATATAGAGTTGAATTTGCAATTAAGTTTTGACACATTAATGTATGTCATTAGCTTCTTCATGTCATTAGCTTCTTCATATAATTTTGAATTATAAGAATATCGTCATTTGAATAGAGTTAAAATTGACAAATTGGAGAATTACAATCACTTATTTTACTGGATTATTACAGTTTTTGACTGAATTTATTCAGCCCAATTTAAATGTCTTATCTAATCTTAAAGCAAAAGCAAAATATATGCACTAAAAAGGAATTTACATCCTCGTATTTGGAGAACATTTTTTCTTGAATTTCTTCAAATAATAAAATAATTTAAACGGATTGTCCTGAAATGTTTGTGGGAAAAAAAACACGCCAATCTGCATATATATCTTACCTTTTATGGCCGGGATTAAAATTGTTAAAATTAAATCCATCACAAATTTTATGCACCTGAAATCTAAACACAACTCCGGGAGATCAGTGTATCTATACTAGTCTATAGTACACAATGGACTGATCAGGACACTGATCTATTACACAATCAGTGGTCCCAGATGACGAAATTAGCAAACATATAAATTGTGTTTTACCAGACAAGAAGGTGTTTTAATCCTTTTATCTCCTACTTTCACCTTTAATCCAATATTGGCATTAAGTATATGGTTAATCCGTTGCGTCTCGCCAGTGGGGGATTAGTTTATGAGTGTGCTTATGTTTTCTTTAAACATGTGGTTTAATTTCTAATTTACGGCCATTCTGAATCTCTTTAACGCTTTTATTCGTCCATTATTCTTTACTCCGAAGGAGCAACGCTGCACGTCAGTTAGATTTAAATTCCAACAATGCACACTTCAATATTTCTATAGATTAACTCAATAAGTAAAACTGATTATTAAATATGAAACGATCTCAATAAGTAAATATTATCAAGATGAAATATTGATTGAAAAGATAGATATCCAGTTTTTGTGTAGAAGTGACCTACCTTATTAGCAGGGTAATTTCACATCCGCAATATTCAACACTGTCATCTGAAATGATGGAAAAAATATTTAATTGCACAATAAGCCTCCAGATCAATATTCAAAGAACGACATAGAAGTGATGGCACGCAAAAAAAAAAAAACAAAAAAAAAAACCAAAAAAAAAACCAAAGGATCAAACAGTACAAAACAAGAAATCACAGCGTCCCTCCCACCTCTCTTCACCTTCAATTCTCAGTTTTTCTGTTTAAACTCGCTTTTATATTTAGAATTTACTTATTTTATCGACCATAATCCCCTTCAACATATCTCACAGTTTTAGTTTAATTTCTACGTCTTCTCACAGAAGCCTGTGAACAGGAAATCCGCCCCAACTCCCTTCTTTCTCCTTGATCAACAATATCTATTTTGCGAAAAAAAAATATTCATTACAAGATAATGATAATTTAAAAGTTTTAAAAGAGTCCTTGAACTGATTTCAATCTAATATGTACATTAAAGTATTCTGAAACGCATGTTTTAAAAAAGAATTTTTGTAAATAAAATTAATAAATGCAGCACGATTTACTGAAAATGCCAAGGCTAAAATTTTTGTACAGAACATATTTCTGCTTAACAGAAATCTTATCAGATTTGAAATTTTCGATTCACTGTATCTGGTTCTTTAAAATTTTCAATGAAATTCTTCTTTACACATTTTAAAAAATATTGTGTTATCCCCACCACCCTCTCTCTCTCCCCCATATACAAGCAACTCATGCATATGATAAGCTAATATAGAGTTGAATTTGCAATTAAGTTTTGACACATTAATGTATGTCATTAGCTTCTTCATGTCATTAGCTTCTTCATATAATTTTGAATTATAAGAATATCGTCATTTGAATAGAGTTAAAATTGACAAATTGGAGAATTACAATCACTTATTTTACTGGATTATTACAGTTTTTGACTGAATTCATTCAGCCAAATTTAAATGTCTTATCTAATCTTAAAGCAAAAGCAAAATATATGTACTAAAAATGAATTTACATCCTCGTATTTGGAGAACATTTTTTCTTGAATTTCTTCAAATAATAAAATAATTTAAACGGATTGTCCTGAAATGTTTGTGGGAAAAAAAACACGCCAATCTGCATATATATCTTACCTTTTATGGCCGGGATTAAAATTGTTAAAATTAAATCCATCACAAATTTTATGCACCTGAAATCTAAACACAACTCCGGGAGATCAGTGTATCTATACTAGTCTATAGTACACAAAGGACTGATCAGGACACTGATCTATTACACAATCAGTGGTCCCAGATGACGAAATTAGCAAACATATGAATTGTGTTTTACTAGACAAGAAGGTGTTTTAATCCTTTTATCTCCTACTTTCACCTTTAATCCAATATTGGCATTAAGTATATGGTTAATCCGTTGCGTCTCGCCAGTGGGGGATTAGTTTATGAGTGTGCTTATGTTTTCTTTAAACATGTGGTTTAATTTCTAATTTACGGCCATTCTGAATCTCTTTAACGCTTTTATTCGTCCATTATTCTTTACTCCGAAGGAGCAACGCTGCACGTCAGTTAGATTTAAATTCCAACAATGCACACTTCAATATTTCTATAGATTAACTCAATAAGTAAAACTGATTATTAAATATGAAACGATCTCAATAAGTAAATATTATCAAGATGAAATATTGATTGAAAAGATAGATATCCAGTTTTTGTGTAGAAGTGACCTACCTTATTAGCAGGGTAATTTCACATCCGCAATATTCAACACTGTCATCTGAAATGATGGAAAAAATATTTAATTGCACAATAAGCCTCCAGATCAATATTCAAAGAACGACATAGAAGTGATGGCACGATTGGGCCACCATAAAAAAAGTTATAAGGAAAAAACAGAAAATTTGTGGACGGAAGAATGACAGACGGACAGACAGACAGAGTGATTACTATAGGGCAACCGCAAATCCTTGAGGGGCTCTAACTAGAAATATTTCACAACTCTCAAACATGTCAACATATCCAGGTAAATGAAATATGTATTCAAATAAGTTTGGGTCCAATAATTTAAATTACCTTTAATTTTAATATACAGTAAAACGCAGTTATAACGAAGTCACTTGGACCTGGAAAATTACTTCGCTATATCCGTAATTCGTTATATCTGTATAAGGAATTTGTTAAAGTTGTGTAGTTTGGGATCCAAGATAACTTCGCTATATCCATGAATTCACAATATCCCTGTTCGTACTAAACGAGTTTTACTGTATCTATAACCAAAAGGTCATGTTGCCAAAGCTCAAATATAATTGTGTGTTAGAAGCAATAAACAGTGGAGTTCTCTACAATATTTTAATACTTTGTACATATAAAAAGTAGAATATACATGTATTTATAAATCATCGCAAAAATATTTACATATACAACCAGTTAGGCAATATTTGGCACATATTCTATAGATCAAGGTTATACATTTTAAGTAATGATAAGATCATACCAAGTAAAATTAAGAAGGAGCTGATGTTGTGAAATGATCAAATTTATTCTTAGATGGCATGCTAACATTTTACTTAGTATGAACTTAAATAGAATATATCCCATTTGCTAATCCTAAGTTCTGTGCGAATCCAATTTTTCTCTCTTTAGTCTCTTTATTCATCAAAACTGTTAATTAAAATTTAATGGCACTGAAAACAAAAAAAATCTTAAAGATTAAGTTCCACACTAAACAGAAAATTTAGCAAATGGTAATTGGATGGAAAAATTGGTAATTGGATGGAAAAATGGGTTATGTTCTAAAACTTTTAGATTTCTCCTAGAATGTTATTAATAATTCCTTTAGTAGCGAGCACAGCGAGCGTCGCAAAGCGACGCTCGTAACTGCGAGCTCTAACGACAACGCCTGGGCGAAGAGAAAATTCGGACTACTGCACATTCATTCTTTAAAATTTTTTGCTGCAGTAATTTTGACCCACAATGCATCACTTAGCAAAGTTGCGTTATCGCGAGAATGACAGTAAATGTTCAACAAAAAGTTTACTCGCCTTGATTAAATGGATACATATTGAATTGTAAACGTAACTTTTTTCATTAACTTTCAGCACTGTTCAGTTTTTTCTTGGTATTCACCGTATTTGTAACTTACACACGACGTCATGTGATGTCAGAGTCTAGACGCACCAAATGTCACGTGCGGTTTGACGAGTCCGATCTAAATTCAAACAATAGAAGAGTTTGCGCTCGCTCTAACGGTCGCACCGTCAACATATTATAACCTAACGGTTAATAATATGTATAATCATCTAAAAAAAAAAATTACAGGTGGGTTTTCCTTTGGTTTCAAGTGGTTTTAAATGTAAAACTAATTCATCAAACTATAATGCACAAGACTTAAGTAAAAAGTGTAATTAAAAAAAAAATCAATTTTAAATACATGTACAAGTAGCACCATAATAATAAATAACAAAAATTTGTTCACAAATTATTTTCTACATTATTCTTCAAAAAGCAAAAGCTGATCATTTAATATATTGAATACTGGGATGAACTGAAAGATCTTTGAGAATGCCACATACATATACAGAAAATTATCACATGCTCGAAATACTTTTCCAGAAATATCAAGAAAATATGCTGCTTAAATTTTCTTTTGTGAATGAGTCTCACAAAGGTAGGTCTATTTTTCTTCACAAAATCATGAAAATCAATCTTCATTTCAAATCATCAAAGTAAAATATAGTCAGTCTATACATAATCAAAAATTAATAATTATGTACGTGCTAACAAAATCAATAATAAAACCAAGTCAAAGTAGAGAAGGCTGAATTTAAAACAAGAGCTTTCACAGTTTATCAGGCATTAAACAGAGTGTAAAATAAATTGTGGATACAGGAGCAGGCACTTGCGCAAACATGACTTCAAACATCAAATATTTACCTGACAGTCCTATCAGAAATGGAAAGCTTATAAAATTTTAAGTAAATATACAAAATGATTAATCCATTATATCACACACATCATCCCATAAGCAATTATATTTCTTCTCAGCCACAAAATCATAGGATATAAATCTACGACAGGTCTTGATCCCGCAGCGATAACTGACGTATCGCCCTGTGGAGTCTTTCCCTCGGCAGTACTTCAGTCCACACGGGTACCAGCCCACACAGATGTGATAGTGACACAGACAGGGTGAGGTCAGGTTAGCTGTGTCCTTACAGTTAATGAACTTCCCAGGCTGGGTCTGTTTAGACGTGGACATCAGTAAATCAAAGTCCTGTCCCAGTGCTGAAAATATTAAATCCTACAATCCTTACCCAGGAAAGACAATTCAATTTCATTTAGAGTAAATAGATTTTGTAGAGCTTTTGAATTACCTCCCTTTCTGTAAGCACACAATTCTGTCATTCAGTGATTTACACTTTATAATGGTTTAATTGTACCTTGTGACCAGATTCTGATGTCAGATTCCTTGGTGAAGGTGGTCAGATTGGCATCGTGACAGACTTTGTGTATGTAGGGACTCAGGACATTTGTCTTCCTCAGATCCATCCGTAGATCCATGATGTGCATCTCAGGAACTTTCTCCTCCTCCGGGCTACGAATCGTGCTCGGATTTTTCTTTAATTCAAAAAACATATAATAAACAGAAACATGTGCATTTCAACATTAATGAAATTACTTATCAATTCTATGTCCATTTAAGGATTTTTTTTTAAATTTTGTCTTGGAATTTGTATACTTTCTTGTAAATTATTGAAGTCAACATGTAACTTTTTTTTTAATCATAATTTTAAGTTTTCCTTGATAAGTTGAGAGAAAAGATTCACTAATGATTATTACAGTTTATGATAACTCCCGTAATAAGTCTATACATTTACTTAAATTCTTTTATCCTTCATTTCAAATCTAGCATTATCCTTTTAAAATATTACCGTAATATAAATATCCAAAGAGAAGTGGTCATGGAATGATTTAAGAAATCAATTTTATAGAGGCCGTGTTTCTAACTACATGTAATTCAAAGAAGAGGGTGTTATAAGTTTTCAGAATAAGTGTCCAATCCCTTTGTAATTAAATTAAAATTAAATACATTGTGTATGTTCACATCAACTAATTGAAAGAGATATATGAGTGAATAGAGACAGAGATAATCCACCTGCCTGAGTTTAGACATTTTATCAGACATTTTATCAGAAGAGATAACCCACCTGCCCGAGTTTTGAAAATTACATCAGACATATTTTTACAACATGCATAGGGAAGTAGTGATGGAAGAATAAATTTTATAAAGATGTGTTTCTAACTAATCTAAGATACAATACTATGTGAACAAATTGTGAAACAGATAACCCACCTGCCGGAGTTTTGACATCGCGTCAGAAGAAATGAACTCATTCTTGTTAAATCTGGACACAAAGCATAAAGTAATGGGTTTATTTCTGGAGAATCCTAGTTCCTCCTCTTTCAGCACAAAGGCGCGGAAAATCTGCACTTCCTGTACGGTAGAAATATGTCATAAGAATACATTTACTATTTACATATGTGTTTACATTAATAATTAAATTTTAAATTCATTGCTGTAAAGTGATGTAAAACGGAATAAGCAGCAATAGAAACTGACAATGCATCACCACAGACAAACAATGAATTATGTAAAAGGTGACCTGAAATCAATCAAATCAGTGCTAATCACTATTACCTGACCCCAGTTAAAATAATCTCACCGATTTGAAGTCGATGAACTGATTGATGAGTGTGCCGTCTGTATTCTGAAATTGCAGCTCCACTACATCAGATGTCGTGTTGCCCGAAATAACTTCTCTTATTACATCGCCCCCTTTATTTTTAACATTTACGACAAGTTGTGATAATGTAACTGGTAATGTGACAACCAAAGCCATAAAACTCACGTGATTTAACAACATCTTTACGCTTTATCTTTATGATATTTTAAGTTTTTAACCAATGTTGATGTTCCACATTCCGGTCCTACTAAACAGAGTACGCTAGTAAGATGACAGAGTGATTACTATAGGGCAACCGCAAATCCTTGCGGGGCCCTAACTAGAAATATTTCACAACTCTCAAACATGTCAACATATCCAGCTAAATGAAATATGTATTCAAATAAGTTTGGGTCCAATAATTTAAATTACCTTTAATTTTAATATACATTAAAAAGCAGTTATAACTAAGTCACTTGGACCTGGAAAATTACTTCGCTATATCCGTAATTCGTTATATCCGTATAAGGAATTTGTTAAAGTTGTGTAGTTTGGGATCCAAGATCACTTCGCTATATCCATGAATTCACAATATCCCTGTTCGTACTAAACGAGTTTTACTGTATGTATAACCAAAAGGTCATGTTGCCAAAGCTCAAATATAATTGTGTGTTAGAAGCAATAAACAGTGGAGTTCTCTACAATATTTTAATACTTTGTGCATATAAAAAGTAGAATATACATGTATTTATAAATCATCGCAAAAATATTTACATATACAACCAGTTAGGCAATATTTGGCACATATTCTATAGATCAAGGTTATACATTTTAAGTAATGATAAGATCATACCAAGTAAAATTAAGAAGGAGCTGATGTTGTGAAATGATCAAATTTATTCTTAGATGGCATGCTAACATTTTACTTAGTATGAACTTAAATAGAATATATCCCATTTGCTAATCCTAAGTTCTGTGCGAATCCAATTTTTCTCTCTTTTGTCTCTTTATTCATCAAAACTGTTAATTAAAATTTAATGGCACTGAAAACATAGAAAATTCTTAAAGATTAAGTTCCACTAAACAGAAAATTTAGCAAATGGTAATTGGATGGAAAAATGGGTTATGTTCTAAAACTTTTTAGATTTCTCCTAGAATGTTATTAATAATTCCTTTTATTATGTGATTGAATAATTTCCTTCTCTCTGATTGGCTGAGATCCAACTATGTTAGAAAAATACTATGTTGTATTGACCTGTACGTGACATTCCAGGTCAATACAAGGAATTATTGCAGGTCAATACAAGAAATTATTGACCTGTTCCATGTTTTCTGTTACAATGTGTTCTTGTTGAAATTTCTTGTTAAAACTTTCAATTAAAGCAAAGAAACAGTCTTGTAGGAGTTTGCTATCATTTAATCATATAATAAAACAGTTATTGCTGTTTTTTAGGTCAATACGATGATTTAGCCACCTTTGAAGTACAATATTCACTTTGCCCTTCGGGCTCAGTGAATATTGTACTCCTCAGGTGTCTAAATCATCGTATTGACCTAAAAAACAGCAATAATTGTATATTGTATAACCTAACAGTTAATAACATGTACAATCATCTAAAAAAAAAATTACAGGTGGGTTTTCCTTTGGTTTCAAGTGGTTTTAAATGTAAAACTAATTCATCAAACTACAATGCACAAGACTTAAGTAAAAAGTGTCACCGTAATTAAAAAAAAAATCAATTTTAAATACATGTACAAGTAGCACCATAATAATAAATAACAAAAATTTGTTCACAAATTATTTTATACATTATTCTTCAAAAAGCAAAAGCTGATCATTTAATATATTAAATACTGGGATGAACTGAAAGATCTTTGAGAATGCCACATACATATACAGAAAATTATCACATTCTCGAAATAATTTTCCAGAATTATCAAGAAAATATGCTGCTTAAATTTTCTTTTGTGAATGAGTCTCACACAGGTAGGTCTATTTTTCTTCACAAAATCATGAAAATCAATCTTCATTTCAAATCATCAAAGTAAAATATAGACAGTCTATACATAATCAAAAATTAATAATTATGTACGTGCTAGCAAAATCAATAATAAAACCAAGTCAAAGTAGAGAAGGCTGAATTTAAAACAAGAGCTTTCACAGTTTATCAGGCATTAAACAGAGTGTAAAATAAATTGTGGATACAGGAGCAGGCACTTACGCATACATGACTTCAAACATCAAATATTTACCTGACAGTCCTATCAGAAATGGAAAGCTTATAAAATTTTAAGTAAATATACAAAATGATTAATCAATTATATCACACATCATCCCATAAGCAATTATATTTCTTCTCAGCCACAAAATCATAGGATATAAATCTACGACAGGTCTTGATCCCGCAGCGATAACTGACGTATCGCCCTGTGGAGTCTTTCCCTCGGCAGTACTTCAGTCCACACGGGTACCAGCCCACACAGATGTGATAGTGACACAGACAGGGCGAGGTCAGGTTAGCCGTGTCCTTACAGTTAATGAACTTCCCAGGCTGGGTCTGTTTAGACGTGGACATCAGTAAATCAAAGTCCTGTCCCAGTGCTGAAAATATTAAATCCTACAATCCTTACCCAGGAAAGACAATTCAATTTCATTCAGAATAAATAGATTTTGTAGAGCTTTTGAATTACCTCCCTTTCTATAAGCACACAATTCTGTCATTCAGTGATTTACACTTTATAATGGTTTAATTGTACCTTGTGACCAGATTCTGATGTCAGATTCCTTGGTGTAGGTGGTCAGATTTGCATCGTGACAGACTTTGTGTATGTAGGGACTCAGGACATTTGTCTTCCTCAGATTCATCCGTAGATCCATGATGTGCATCTCAGGAACTTTCTCCTCCTCCGGGCTACGAATCGTGCTCGGATTTTTCTTTAATTCAAAAAACACATAATAAACAGAAACATGTGCATTTCAACATTAATGAAATTACTTATCAATTCTATGTCCATTTAAGGATTTTTTTTAAATTTGGTCTTGGAATTTGTATACTTTCTTGTAAATTATTGTAGTCAACATGTAACTTTTTTTTAATCATAATTTTAAGTTTTCCTTGATAAGTTGAGAGAAAAGATTCACTAATGATTATTACAGTTTATGATAACTACCCGTAATAAGTCTATACATTTACTTAAATTCTTTTTTCCTTCATTTCAAATCTAGCATTATCCTTTTAAAATATTATGGTAATATAAATATCCAAAGAGAAGTGGTCATGGAATGATTTAAGAAATCAATTTTATAGAGGCCGTGTTTCTAACTACATGTAATTCAAAGGAGAGGGTGTTATAAGTTTTCAGAATAAGTGTCCAATCCCTTTGTAATTAAATTGAAATTAAATACATTGTGTATGTTCACATCAACTAATTGAAAGAGATATATGAGTGAATAGAGATAGAGATAACCCACCTGCCCGAGTTTAGACATTTTATCAGAAGAGATAACCCACCTGCCCGAGTTTTGAAATTACATCAGACATATTTTTACAACATGCATAGGGAAGTAGTGATGGAAGAATAAATTTTATAAAGATGTGTTTCTAACTAATCTAAGATGCAATACTATGTGAACAAATTGTGAAACAGATAACCCACCTGCCGGAGTTTTGACATCGCGTCAGAAGAAATGAACTCATTCTTGTTAAATCTGGACACAAAGCATAAAGTAATGGGTATATTTCTGGAGAATCCTAGTTCCTCCTCTCTCAGCACAAAGGCGCGGAAAATCTGCACTTCCTGTACGGTAGAAATATGTCATTAGAATACATTTACTATTTCAATATGTGTTTTACATTAATAATTATTAAATTTTAAATTCATTGCTGTAAAGTGATGTAAAACGGAATAAGCAGCAATAGAAACTGACAATGCATCACCACAGACAAACAATGAATTATGTAAAAGGTGACCTGAAATCAATCAAAACAGTGCTAATCACTATTACCTGACCCCAGTTAAAATAATCTCACCGATTTGAAGTCGATGAACTGATTGATGAGTGTGCCGTCTGTATTCTGAAATTGCAGCTCCACTACATCAGATGTCGTGTTGCCCGAAATAACTTCTCTTATTACATCGCCCCCTTTGTTTTTAACATTTACGACAAGTTGTGATAATGTAACTGGTAATGTGACAACCAAAGCCATAAAACTCACGTGATTTAACATCTTTATGCTTTATCTTTATGATATTTTAAATTTTTAACCAATGTTGATGTTCCACATTCACCATCATTGTTGATAATCAAGGTGAAATAAATGTTTGAATCTTCGCACTTAAACGCTTATCAAAGCGTACAAAAGATATTTCGTTTTTATTCGTACAGTTTAATTTTTTTCAAACATGTAATAAAACATATAGCATTTTAACTAATAAAAGCTGCAGATTCGCAGCATTAAATAAAATTATGAGGAAAATAAAGTATTTTCATGAAATTCAATTTGAGGCAATATTGATATTTTCCGTGTCTGATATAAAGGAAAAAAACCTCCCATATCTGTATTATAGCTACTAGTTTCTATCTCTCTCTCTTTTTTTTATTGAAAATAGTTTGAAACATTTTTAAAATAGTTTAAAATTTGTTTTTGTTGAGTTAATTCAAAAATCACACTTTTAGTTAAGCCATGATGATTCTGCAAGCACTTTAAAATTACTAGATGTTTAGGAAAAGGATATGGAGATAACGAGCAGTATATTCAATATCAAAGTCTTCTTCTTCTTCCAGTAAAGTACTGATCAGAATTTGATGTATCGTACTGGCGCGTGGTGGTGCAAGGAAAGACAAGGTGAATTAAAAATATATATATATATTTACAGTGCAGGTAAAATAAATTTGTTGGATTTATGGTCGGGTGATGTGGCTAGATATCTTCGATTTGAAGCTATCTAGGGAGGTGGAAGTAACCAGGGATGTTGGAAGAGAGTTCCACACATGAATACCATCCGGAAAAAAAAGATTTTTGGTACACGAGGGTTCTGGCATAAGGAACCAGGAACATCATGCTGTTTCCCCTGTTTGTAGTGGCTGGATACAGGAGGAGTGGTGGAATGTCGATCAGCTGGTACACTATGCGGCACATCATAACAGCCTTTGCTTGACCACGTCGCTCCTGAAGTGATGTCCATCTCAGCACATTTAGCATGTCTGTTACGCTGCTAGTTGTCCTGTAGTCAGATGTTACCATACGGGCAGCTCGTCTTTGGACCATCTCCAATTTGCCAATACTGTCCCTGGTGTAAGGATCCCAGATGGTACTCCCATATATTCCAAGATGGGCCTCACTAAGGTCTGATAACATAGGGCCTTTGTTTCTGATGGACACTGGTGTAAATTGCGTGTCAGGAAGGCGGCGGTGGAATTGGCCTTCTTTGCGTTGGTGACAATGTGGTGGTTCCACTTCAGGCCTTGATGAAGATGGATTCCCAGGTATTTAGCTGTT
>PRKT01000071.1:0-35359 GCA_003671525.1 Saccostrea glomerata
AATTCAAACAACATCGCAATTTTTTCAGATATAAAGCAATTAGAATAACTTGATATAGGCCCGTATACATGTAACGATTGCAATTACTTCAAAGTGCAGAGTAACCGGTCACGGTAGCCTAGTGGTAGAGCGTTCGCTTCGTGATCGGGAGGCCCGGGTTCGATTCTCGATCGCGGCGCCGCGTCATACCTAAGACGTAAACAAAGGTAGTGACTGTTCCTTCGCCAAGCGCTCGGCACTAGAAGTGAAAGTCACGGGTCTTTCGGATATGACCTTAAAAACGTAGGTCCCGTGTCACGGTAGGCGTTGGCACGATAAAGAACCCTCACTGCTCAATGGCCCTGAGTGCCGAGTATAGGTCTAAATTTGAAGCCCTTCACCGGCATCGGTGACGTCTCCATATGAGTGAAAAATTCTCAAGAGGGACGTTAAACAATATACAATCAATCAATCAATCAAAGTGCAGAGGGAGACGGGGCCTAAAAATCCTCGAACTACATGTGTGCCTTTCCAATAATAGAATCATCCGTACCATAGAAACCTGAGCGGCTGAGAAAAGCGCCAAATCACAGCACCTTTCATTCATTCCTCAAAGAATAGAATCCGACACAAACATGTTCAAGAAAGCCTTTATATTGGGGTCTAGAAATATTCTTACGATTTACGCAAATAACATATTTTCTTGATTTTAAACTGAGTAAAGCAATGACCTACATGTAGCATCGTTTAAGAGAACTCTAGTAAAAATCAAAGAGCGGTAATGTTGACCTCCCGAATGTATATAGGTCAATGCGCGATCGATAAACGTGTTTCATACACACTGAATATACAAAACAGTCAGGGTCCGAGAAAATTAACGATGCATAAATTTAATGACAATGAATTATTTTAAACTTGATTTTTTATTTATAAATAATTCTAGTAAAAATCAAAGAGCGGTAATGTTGACCTCCCGAATGTATATAGGTCAATGCACGATCGATAAACGTGTTACATACACACTGAATATACAAAACAGTCAGGGTCCGAGAAAATTCACGATGCATAAATTTAATGACAATGAATTATTTTAAACTTGATTTTTTATTTATAAATAATTCCACATTGAATATTGATGGAAGGAAAGATGATAGGTATTTTTCCTCTCTCCCGTCTTGTTGTTTAAACTAAATACAAGGAGAAAGTTGTCTTTGAATAATCTGTATGACATCCAACTAGAGAATACGTTAATAACCTTATTTCAACATAATTTAACAATCAACTTAGTTAGGTATATTGTTCTTATCCAGTTTATTTCAGTTATACGTGTTATACGCGTACGCATAAAGAGTTCTTCTTCAGTCACTTGCCGTATAAAATCTGACTTACTTGTACGTGAACTATAAAGTTTTCTGCTCATTTAATAACGCATGACTCGAACAAAAACACGTTTTCATGAGATCAATAAGATGTTAAAGAATCCATTTCATATCGATAACCATATCGAAATATTTACCGTTTTTAAGTTATAAAGCAAAAACTTTCAAGAACTTTCAAGAACCCTAGTTCCCTAATTTGAGGGGCCAGCCCCTTTTTAATTATGTCAAATGATAGATCTTAAAATTATGTACAATATTTGTTCAACATGTCTTAACAAAGTATTTTTAGTTTAAAAGATACATAAGGAAATATATGTAAATTTTTGCGCTTTAAGGCATTCTCATTTTTGACCCTTATTTAACACAATTTTGTGCGCAAAAATCAAAAAAGAAAAACCGATGTGCACAATTTCAACTCTTCTAGTATTTAAATGCAGTAGAATTTCTGCTCCAGCTTTTGTCGTTTTGTGAGCCATTGTCTGGAAACGAACAGTACCAAATTTTCATTTAAAGGGAAATAACTCTAAAGCGGAAGGGTATTTTTGAAATCTGTGAAAACATATTTATTGAGTTTTGTAATGTTCAAAAACTCTGAAAATTTGAGTGAAATCCGTAAAGAAATGAGCGAGTAACGAGGTCTCAAAGTTGGCGTCTAGGAAAAAAAAGAATAATAGGGAATAATCTTAACCATCAGAATCAGTAGAAGGTCTTCCGCCTGAGCGGAAGACCTTAATTAGGAAAACGTGTTTTTTTAAATTTGATATGTGTTACTAAGCTCAAAATGGCACCTCATAATTACAAACACTCAAACTTCGTAAAATACACAAATTGCTTAATTCTGAGTCATTTTGCAGAAAATGAATTACATATTGCATATAAATTAGTAAAACAATGTTCAAATATTAAATGTAAGTTCGAGGATAGTTATTTATTGTTAATGACCTATGATTTTTATGACACGGATCTTGTTTATATTTACTTCCATCATTAAGATAAATTTATAACGACAATTACAAAGACATTTTATATTACCTATTATCTGTCTCACTATGCTTCGTCATATAAAAAATAAATAATTTCATACAGTATTTGCTGTTTAGAAGACAATATGACAACTAAGCTACCCCAAGAGCAGTATTCCCCGATCATAAAGACGGACAAACGTACATTAATGAATGTGTTATGAACTGTGCGTAAGTATCTTAAGTTCGTGTAAAAAGATAGATGATCTATTTTCAACCTGTTAATTTTCTTTTAAATTAAAACGTTTTAGGGGTGTTCCTAAATTACAAGGCGGAACGTGTTATTTTAAATTTTCATATGAGTACTCTCGAATTTTTTTTTATTTATGTACGTCCTTCCGGGAGCGGTACTTGTAGAAAGCTACATAGAACACTGGAACACAATCACAATTAATCGTCAGCTCTGACTTGTTTCATGGTATAACTCATTTCAAAATAAAAAGAACCATATCCCTGCTTCGTTACTTTTTTTTTTAAACATTAATAAATGCATACTTATCCATGTGTCTAGCATAAAGTCTTTCATAAGCATCGAAAATAAATAAACCAAATTCTAAAAACGTTCCTTTTTCATTTTTTAACGTACAGAAGTTTTTTTTCTTCACATAAATGTCTACATATTTGCAAAAGGTTTATTTTTAAAATGAAATATATACACAATAAATGCTTATATAATATATTGTAAAAATGGAAAAACATAAGACAGGGAATATATAATGCAGTGAAAATGAGTATTTTAATGAATTTAAATATTTGTACTATTAAAAAAAGATAGTCACATACAAAGACACCAGGTATGAAGCATATGGAGATATCGAAAAATATTTAAGATCCAAAGTCCATAGAACAATACAAAACAGAAGCAGAGCAAACCCCGATCTCCAGAACATCGGAGTTGGGATGGAAGGATATAGAGATAACGAACAGTATTCAATCTCAAAGTCCAAAAAACAATACAAAATAAGAGCAGAGCAAACAAGGACACCCGAAACATCAGAGGTGGGATCAATTGCCATGGAGGAGTAAGCATCCCCTGCCGACCGGTCACACCCGCCGTGTGCTCCTTGTCATGATCAGGAATTAACGGAAAAAATCCGTCGTCAATTCAATTCAATGTATAAATAATGGACTAACAACTGGTATGAAAAACGTCAGTCAGCATTTGACTCAATGATAAATTGTATTTGCTGACAATTAAGGTAATTGTATCAACCATAGAACTTACGAAATGATGACTTTAAACTAGACTGTTGATTTTCTTGTTTAATCAACTTGCTTGTCAATAATTTGCCTCGTTTAAGAAATTGTTCATACATAGAGCATGCTATTGCGTATCGAATCAACTGAGATATATATATTCCGTATGTAGGTGATCGAGGTATAGTGCTGCATAAGTAAGGGAAGTTGACGATAGAAAAGCTAAAGTCATCACGTTTATCATATAGCTTGGTTGTTAGATTATCATTAGTCTCTTTTTCAAGTAAGGTATCCAAGTATGAAACAGAAGTGTCGGACTCTGTGGTATCTTTTATCTCAAGCACACCAGGATATATCGAATCGACATAGGAATGGAAATTACCATAATTGATAATACGTCGTCGATATATCTAAATGTCGAGTTGAAGGCCACAGCAAGAGATCAAATACAATTGATATCTAAGTAAATACGAGTGTGATGTTCAACCTCATCCCCTGCCAATATTTATTAGACAAATCTATTTTAAAGATATATATGCCGTGTTGAACAGTATTTTTGCACAGCTGAAACCAAACAAAAAGTATGATAAGCTATAAAAAATTAAGCATTCTTGCAAATTCGACGAAATATTATTCGTTATTAACAAAGTACTGGTCAGGAAAAGAACATGATATTCTAATGCATATTTATGAAGCATTGATGTTTATGCTGGATCTGCGCATGTGTGCGGGAAAAGTATCGCTAGCATCATCAGGTCGAGGAAACTCAATGAGTTGGATTATAAGTTACTATATAAAATACTACATGTGCTTTTCGAAAAGGATAGTATTTTAAATCGCTCTCGGAAAGACGTGATGCATTTTTCCAAACATTTTACACGCTTAATGCATAACGTACATTATTATCCACTAATCCCATGCTCACATATACAAACAAATGATTAACAGTGATAAAAATTAGGGTTTTCCCCACTCCATTGTACAAGTCCGTTTGTTTACAGCTTTCCCCGTGCTGCAATGTTAGTGTAAAGTTAATTTCACGTGACTATTCCTCGGTATAAAAAGCAAACAACTCTGAGGTGTGCTCAAGTATTGACAATGTTTACAACGTATATACAACTTCGAAACACACAGACGAGTATGCTACTCAATAAACGTTCTACGATCAATGCACATGAGAATTAATACAGAGGGGAATTTTTTTTAAAATGTGCAACTTAAGTCTTTTTTTTATAAATGCATGAACTTTAAATTATTAGTAACAAATAACTGAGCAACAACTAATTCAACCAGTTACGAGGTATATCCTTTGTTCGATGTGTGAAACATGGACTAATATCGCGTTTAAAAACTAGAGTCTTATTTACTTGTGGAGACTTTGTGAAAGTATTTCAAAGTACTTTTTAACAAGGACAACTGAATTTGTTTGTTAATGTGAATATGGGAATTCTTAATTAGTATATGATATACGAGAGTCTTCGTATTTTTCTCAAACACATTTCAAAAAATTGTAAATTGGCTTTCCAGCAGTCATTTAAAATCGCATCCTAAATTTCCCTAACCACGTGTTTATAGTCAAAATAAGCATGTAGTAGACGCCCATTCACGAGATTGGACCATTGTTTGCTGTGACCAGGAATATTTCAATAATAGGCGGTTTAACATCCGACTCGGAGAGAAATTTTTTTTTACCAAATAATATTTCATAACTTTTTAAAGTGATGGAGTGGGATTGTCTTATTAGCAGAAAGTATATAACTCATATAACTTGATGAGATATCACATACATTTATTTCTTTGAAAAAAACACTAATACGGCATATATATCTTTAAATTTGGTCATCAAAAAATAAATGTGTTGAAATTGATATTGGAAAACACTTATGGGTTGCAATGGTATGCTCGGCACTCAGGGCCATTGAGCAGTGAGGGTTCTTTATCGTGCGAACGCCTACCGTGACACGGGCTGTACATTATTAAAGTCATATCCGAATGACCCGTGACTTTCACCTCTAGTGCCGAGCGCTTGGCGAAGGAATAGTCACTACTTATATTTACATCTTAGGTATGATGCGGCACCGCGAACGAGAATCGAACCCGGACCGCCAGATCACAAAACAAACTCTCTACCACTAGGTTACCGTGACGGGTTCGCGTGTTGGAAATTTTGCGAACAGGAGGTAGATTTGTTAGTTTTGTTGAAATTTTTTTTTATAAAAAGGTGATGTTTGTATGTCACATTAGAGCTGACATAGTTTCTGTGTGTTTTATATTTTGGGAATTAAAAATGAACTTAGAAAAGGCAAGAAAAAAGGATATACGATATTTTTCTTATAGACTGAACTATATATGTTCCAGTGAATAGGGAGTTAACCTTTGAAAACACATTAGATTATATTTGACTGAATCAAAGACCTGTAGCTCTGTATAAAATGCAGGGGAGATCACCTGGCATAAATGTGATGAATAATATAAAAATATTCAATACGTTTTGTTAATATATATGAGCAGGGCTTTGTTTGTATGAAATAAATCCTTGTTTGCTTGTTTTGTGGAATGTTGATCTTACAAACCACATGTATTTGTTGTCTCCATATATTTCATGACAAATAGTTCTATTCTTTCCCAATTCAATTTTCAAATTGTCCAATCTAGCCTAAATTTTAGAATTTCATTGACGTTTATTAAAATCATTCTGGAATACTCCATGGTATTGAATATTATTTTTAAAAATATAAATATAAGAGCAGCCAGAATAAAATGAACATATCACCAGTCTTAAAACAATGTTGGCTATAATATCTCTGTTATCCTTGTAGTCAGTTAGCATTGCTCATTTGTTTCTCCCTGCTTAAGTATCACTTCTTGTTTTTCATAGATGTGATCTTCAGTTTTGCTGTGGTTGACCAAGTCATAGATATCCGCATTTATGTGTGAGTACATGGATTCACATTGAACTCTGTCATTGGTTAGTACAGCTGAACTTTCTCCTGTTGGCAACATCATTTCTTCATTTAATTTCTTTTAGGAATCTCAGATTTTTTTGAGCTTGGTTTTATTGGATTTACACATTGAGGATCTTCCTTGGATCTAAACAATATATTTCACTATAACATATACATTCAGTTGTATACATCTAAAATGTTAAACAAACATCTATATTAGATGTTAAATGATTTTAAATTTGTGATTTTTTAAAAAAAAGTCACGAAATCTGTAAAAATTTGCATAGTACTTTATCTTTCAGACTATTGTTGTGTTTCACTGATTATTTAAATTTGTTTGACATAATTATATTCGTATAATTTTCAATTATTTCGTTTAAAATATATGATATGTATGGATATATAACGTGTTACATCTCATGATCCCGTTTTCTTACGCTGTACAGTCTTCTTTATACATTTCTGTTAAAGTATACGGGTTTAACATGCTGATATTATCGGAAGATATTCATAAACTTTATAACATAATAAGAAAACGTGCAGTTTACATTATAAATAATATTGTAATCAAATCAGATCAGGAGAATATTTCAATTCCTTAACTTAACTCACTACAATTATCATAGAGATATAAAAGTTACAGTTATTGAAAAATAAATACTTACCTTTGTTACATCCCTTGTTCCAGTTTTTCACAAAAATCAAGACTGTCAAAAAGATTAGTGTTACCCCTATAACCATTCCACCAATTCCCAAGTAAAATTGCGTTGAACTTCGGTCTGAGCTAATTTTCCCTTTGATATAGATAGAAAAGAAGGTTTTAAGTGTTAGTTTTTATAATTCAAAAGCATGTGGTATTTATCATGTAAGAAGCAATGCTACAAAAAGTTGTTTGTAACTTACAATTGTAACCGTGTGTGTCATTGTTTAGGAAAACTCTTTCCTGAACGGATCCAGATCCACAATCACTTGAAAAACTAGTTTCGCAGATGATCTATACATTTATTACGTTCTTTGACAATTGATAAAGAACACTGGTCTTGAATTTTATACCAAAAGATGCGTTGAATATTTCCTCATTCGGTTGCAAAGGATGGACTTGAGAGTGTTTGTCTTTACCTGTTCTGATGCACCACCTGATATGCTGAAAAACTGAATAGCTCAAAACCATCAATATCATTTTTAAATATTGTTACAGACACTTTGGAGCAAATGCATATTCTATTAACTTTATAATGTTTTCTACTCTTCAATTGATCTTATTCCTTTATAGTTATATACTTTTTCAATGTATGCTTATGAGTGCGGTATAAGACATGTCTGAACCTGAGTTGTTTCTGCACGGAATGTTCCAGTCGTCGTGTAGCACGTCATTGAGCGGAGGAATCTGTCTCCTATAATACTTTGGTCATAACAAACGGACCGTAGATACTGTTTAACTCTTGCAATGTAAAAGTAACCATAATGTAAAATGTTAGGCAAATTATTATCGTATTCATTTATAATGAAATGCAAAAGATAAATATCAATTTTAAAAAAATACCAAAGAAATTTACAAAAACTTGGAGGATCCAAAATCCCCACACATCCAATGCAGAGAGGTCAACATATTGACTATGCGAAGTAATCTGAATCTAATTTTTTTGTCAATTTTTTTAATTTGACAAATTTAGATGAAAAGGACTGTGTTACATCTAATAATTCATTCGTATAAGAAATATTAAAAGAAAAATTGAATTATGTGTTAAACGTAATTACAGTGCAAAAAGGTCATATCAATTGTTCCGTTGTGCTAAAAGAAACGCAGAGACTCCCATTAATTTTTTGTTTTGATTTTTATTAAGCTATGCTTGTAGATTCTAAAAATATACTTTACAAAAAATCCTCAATACTTTTGATACCAGGAATCAACCTCCTTAACTTAAAATATTACTTCCTTGTCCGTAGGATTACAGTGTTTCAGCCATGCGTTGGATGGTGGTCATTGTTCTAACCTACAAGCTAATTCTATTAGATATTCCTGGACAAAGTTGTAAGTGTAAACTTTAAAATCAATACTAAAATAAGAGAAATGTATTCATCAGTAGTTAGTAGCGATAAAGATACAAAAATCATTTCTATCCACTATAGATCAAGTGTACATCAGTGATGATCGAAGAGTTTATTACCCTGGAGATGAAATACAGTGCACTGGTATACACAATACGTACCAATACTGGTACGGAATGTATAGCTCTAACTTGAATAATTTTCGTATTATTATACAACAATATTTGGCAAACGAAACATTTGTTGAACTATGGTCATGTCAATATTTTTCTGGTTACGCATGTTCTGCCCATTTCATCAACGAAGGATGCAGAGAAGTAAATGTATCATGCTCAGTTGTATATTATGAGATGAGATATAGGATTGAGCTTAAGACAGAGATTAACAAAATACACACGATAACAAGAAAGATCGTTATTACCGGTAAGTTGATACATTTATGCAATTTAAATTTAGTTGAAATTATTATATTTTCATCTATGCTTGAATCTTTAATTCTAATATTAATGTACGTCTCTCTCTCTCTCTCTCTCTCTCTCTCTCTCTCTCTCTCTCTCTCTCTCTCTCTATTTCATAAATGGCACTTGGTTCTTTATTTTGACGTAGACAGACCATCCATTAAAGCTTTTCATATTCACTATAAAAATGTGAGTACTGAAAATTACACACAAATTTTCCCAACTGGAAGTTTAATAGAGTTGATTTGCAGCGGAGATGTTTCAATTCTAAATAGAAAAGTTTTTCAGGTAAGAAATACAAATTAGTTAATCATTGTAGATGCTGTAAAATCCTTTATTGATAAATGAAGGAGAAACATTTCGCTGCACTGTTCAGTTTTTGTTTTCATAATTTCATGGGAGAAATCTTGTTGTTTTGCATTTACTAGGTAGCGTTAAATTCAAAATTCCCAACATGATTAGTTATTTGAATAGTAAAATGCTTTCTTTGGTTGTTAGTACGGGAAGTAATGTCGCAGCTGTTGCAGAAAAAATACATAACCCGCGTAAGCGGGTTATGTAATTTTTGTCTGCAATAACCGCGACGTTAATTCCCGTACTAACGAACAAAGAAAGCATTTTATTGTTTATATTTACATTTGTATTTAAAATCAATCAAAATAAAATAAGATTTCTTTAAATATTGCATTTAAGATGAATATATAGTTGTATTAAAAACTGTTGGAACAGCCATTGTTCTAGAAATGTATGCACGTGGCTTGCTTAGTGTTGTTCATGCATTGATTAACGGCAATGAGCTCTCTTAAGAAATAAAGGAGAAAGTATTCAGCAGATGTAAATATCATGTTGTAAAATTGCATAAAATGAAAAAACAAAAATTCTAGACTTAGATTTTACGACAGACAGATAGCATTATTCTATTATACAGTGTACATTCAAGGTGTGAACTAACATCCAAGCTCTATGTTAAACGTGATGACTTTTACTTTTCTATCGTCAACTTCCCTTAATTAATCAGCAATATACTCGGCACCTTCATCGACTGCTTACGGAGTTAATATATCTCAGTTGATTCAATATGCAAGAGCATGCAAGCATGCTCTATGTATTAACAATTTCTAAAACGAGGTAAATTATTGACATACAAGTTGATGAAACAAGACTTTCATGTGCCTCATTAAAAGTCATCAATTTGTAAGTTCTCTGGTCGATACAATGGCCTTGTCAGCAAATCCATTTTATCCTTGAGGCAAATACTGACTGACGTTTCACATACTAATTGTTAGTCTGTTATGTATACTTACTGAATTAACGACGGATTTTCCCGTTATTTCCCCACCAGGACAAGAAGAACACGGCGGGTGTGACCGGTTGGCAGGGGAAACTCACTCCTGATCCCATCTCCGATGTTTCGGAGGTCAATTTTTGCTCTGCTCCTATTTTGTATTGTTTTATGGATTTTTGTTCTTGAATAATGTTTGTAATCTCAATATGTTTCATTGTGAAGATAGGTGGAAGCCTTCTTTACCAAAGTCTTAATCTTTCCTACCCATTGAAATAATTGGTATGATATTTTGCCACTTTAAAAAAAAATGACAGAGGTAATGTACGAAAATTGTTGGGAACAGTATTGCCCCTAAAATCAATAAAGTGTATAAAATGTCAGATCGTGAAGCAAGTTCAAATATTTATCATACCTAACATTTTCAAGAAGGATATGGAAATAACAAATAGTATTCAATCTCAAAGTCCATAAAACAATACTAAATAAGAGCAGAGCAAACACGGACCCCCGAAACATCAGAGGTGGGATCAGGTGCCGTGGAGGAGTGAGCATCCCCTGCCACCGGTCACACCCGCCGTGTGCTCCTTGTCATGATCAGGAAATAACGGGAAAATCCGTCGTCAATTCAGTGTATAAACAATTGGTATGAAAAACATCAGTCAGCATTTGACCCAATGATAAATTGTATTTGCTGACAAGGTCATTGTATCGACCATAGAACTTTCGAAATGATGACTTTAAACGAGACTGCTGATATTCTTGTTTCATCAACTTGCTTGTTGCTTGTCAATATTAAAATAATATTGTCCAAAGTCATGCAAATTTTAAGGCACTTTGAAAATAATTCTTTTTAAATGCATTACCTATGTCCCAAGCACTTTGGATTGATTGATTGTATATTGTTTAACGTCTCTCTTAAGAATATTTCACTCATATGGAGACGTCACCGTATGCCGGTGAAGGGCTTCAAATTTTGACCTATACTCGGCACTCAGGGCCATTGAGCAGTGAGGGTTCTTTATCGTGCCAGCGTCTACCGTGACACGGGACCTACGTTTTTAAGGTCATATCCGAAAGACCCGTGACTTTCACTTCTAGTGCCGAGCGCTTGGCGAAGGAACAGTCACTACCTATGTTTACGTCTTAGGTATGACGCGGCGCCGCGATCGAGAATCGAACCCGGGCCTCCCGATCACGAAGCGAACGCTCTACCACTAGGCTACCGTGACCGGTCCAAGCACTTTGGAAAAAAATTAAAAGCTTATTTTTATTTAATGTGTGCTGTAATAAAGTCTGGTATTTTCCCCAGCTTTATTTGAAAAGTACTAATTATTTTACTGGAGGTATCTTCATACCACAAGTTTAACGATCGAAACTGGAAATACAAAGCTGGTAAAAATCTGGTGAATATATTAGTGACTGATTTATAATACATTGTACAGTGAATTCAAATACCTTACATTGATATTCCATATTTATCAATAACTTCATTAGGTAGAAATTCCCAGTTGTTTTGAAATTATACGGTTGAAACATTACATGGTCCTTAAAGCTTAATTGACATTTTTTATCATCTGTAGAAATCTAAATCATTCTTTATTGGAACAGAATACTAGAATGCATCAATTATTTGCAAGCATCTTAAACAATCTCTACACTGCACACTAAAAAGTTCTGATTCTTATGTTGGTTTTTTTTGCAGTTAGAGTAATCTGCCCTTAGATCTAATTTCTAAAAAAAAAAGTACAATATATTACTCAATTTGTGATTAATTCAAGCATTCATAACATATTGAAAGACCAAGATAAATTAATTTAACGTGTTATTTACATGTATTTTCTCTATTGAAGTAATTAACTGTGATTTCTATTCACTGAAACTGTGTTGTCTTTGAACATTTTTCCCGGGAGTAAATGCCACGCACCATACATTGAAAAAAATTAAATTAATAAGCTCAATATTTTAAACTTTTTTATACCATATACTTTTCTCAATGTCCAAAAACAGTTTCACTTGTGTAGAGAGGGTCCTTCGATGCATAACATTTTTTGGATCGAAGGTGTCTCGAACACAGATGCTTAAAGAATAAAAAAAATGTTTCTAAGAATTGTCATGTTGTGGTTTTAGAATTTAACATTTAGGTGGAAGAATGATTTGATAAAAATGCAAGATCCATCTACAATAAGAACAGCCAGTATTTTAGATGATAAATGCAAAACTGCCCAGACAGTATCTGCCTTCCTTTACTTGAAAAGTGAGCAATTGGACACAGAAATGAATTGTGAACTTGATCCTGATTATTTGAGAAAATCTGTCTGGAGAGGAGGGATATTTCGGAAATCCATAAATGTAAAAACAATACCAGGTAATTTAAATGCACATGACACTGAAACATTCAACTGAAAATTATTTCAGAGATGCTTAATTCAATATAAAGCCACGAGTTTCTCAAGAATATTATTTCATAACATATTGCAGAATGACCCCATACCATTTTACTTATTAAAATGAATTTTGTTAACAATTGTTCAAGTAGCATAAGTTTTTTTTTAATCTTATATTTTTATCCTGCGTAACCGTGCTCTAGCTTGCAAGATCAGCAACCGTGGAGCAGCTTATCTCTAACCATCACCTTACTAACTTTTGAAAGTGTTTGATAACATTTTTACAGAGATACATATAATAAACTTAGGCACATTAAACTTCACCCTTAATGTATATGTTTTTACAGATACTATTTCCTCATTGAACATCTTGGTCTGATATAGTGTCTCTACCATTCAAATACTGTCTGTATCATTAACACACATGCACGGTTCCCTTTTGTCATACTTCCTGCTTCCTCTAGTATTGACAGATTTTTTTCCTTGGATTATTAGTACAAAACATGACGTTGTTCGACATCATCTCGTTTTGCCTTTTTCAAGGAAGACTACCTTTCTTCTGAAATTGAATTCTTTACAACAAATCGACACATTAATCTATAATTTAGAATACGAATGATGTAAAAGTTCTTAATTTGAACATCTTCGATTTTCTCATTTTTGCGACATTTTACATAAGGTATGACATAAGTATGCTGATTGTCAATTACTATAAACTTTAACCTGCTCTGAGATGCGATTTTAGCATTTTTATTTAATTTTGAAATAAATCATGATATTTGCAAACTTTTATTAACTTCATGTTAATTTATTGTTGAAACTTTTTTGCCAAATTTGGATATAATATGACAAGTTAAAAAATTATTAAGGTAGTCCAGGAACTTACTGAACAACCCTCGTATAGCCCATTATAAATTTGCAACTAACAAATCTTTGCATGGTTAAGTTGATTTTAATTTGAGTCAGGGTATATAAGGAGAGAATAATGTCCTGCCCGGAGACAGTTTTCAAAATTTTCAGATTCCTATATTTTTTAAAAGAAATTATGTTGTTAATCATATCTTCTCTATCACATGTTATTCATTTAGTTAATTGAATAGCTGTATGATTTATAATTTGTGTTTTATAGATAAATAAGCATTAAGGTGTAAAATTTGTCTACTGAAGGCATAACATGATTTTGAATGTATTAAGTGGATCAAGTCAACATTATTCTTACAAAAAATGCTGTTGAGAAACAGAAAAGCCAAAGTAACTCAGATGTGTTTTGTAATCTACAAGCCTCTTTTTGTCCGCTGATTTTATTGAAAGTTGGGATCTTAATTTGGGTCTGTCTTTACGTACGTCTGTTGCGCCATTTGTCTGTCTGTTTGCAACACTTTTTAACTCTCCCGCGCTCTATCTCGAGAAGCCTTGAGCTTCTGCAATTTACATAATTACTATTTGTGGCCAAAAGAACACCTCTAATAATTTTGAAGTTAAAGGTCAGGGTCAAAATTAATAAATTCTGTCTTTTTACACATTTTGTTTCCCTCCGATATATTGAGAAACCTTTGATTTTTTAATGAAATTTTATGTCACAACTCCCTATCGCCTAAGGAAGACCCACATTTATATTGAGGTTAAAAGGTGAAAGGTCAAGGTCATAGAATAATACATTCTGTCTGTATCATTTCTAGGTAATTTAAAGCTTTTGAGCATTGTTATGAAATTTTACACCATAACTCTGCGTTTCTTTTCTTTTTGCGCGATGCGCGGAACACATATTCTCTCTGTTTTAAACGCTTTTCTTTTTTCTGGCAAGAGAAAAACCAAATCCTAGGTCCTGTGATTGTCTTAACAGATGAGTTGGAAGATAGATCACTCCTATCTTTGACATGCAAGGCAACAACTGATCTCTATGACTCAACAGATGTATACTTGACATTACTTAATAGAAAAACTCAGATATTGAAAAAAAAACTAAAGGGCCAAAATTGATTTTAATCTTTGAAAAACGAAATGGATACTGTTTTTTCTTCGATGACTTTAAACTTCATGCATGTATTTTATTTTTATACATACTGAAATACCAGGTATCTACTCAGTGCGAAGAGTAAGCGATGAAAGGAATCGTTTTACAATACATGTATATTGAAGGCAAATTTTGGGGTTTTTGGCCTACTCATGTTTCTTTCTTTATTCTTTAAGCCAAAGGCTCATCAGATTTACATGTACAACATATAAACACAATAAAGAGAACAGAATAAATATTATATATACAAAAATACACAAAGGATATAGATATCAATAGTAGTTACAAATTCGACTTTCGTAGAGCAGTAGCTTTATATAAAAATTTCCCCAAATTAGACAATTCTTTAACATTTTCGCTACTCATTAAACATACAACTTTAAAAACACTTGGTTTGACATAATAATATTTCTTAATGTACATACTTCTCAAATTTTCATAAAATGGACATTTTAATATGAAATGAAATTCATCTTCAATATCATTACAGGCGCAAAGTGTGCAAATTCTTTGAGATCTAAGTGTATTATTATATCTACCAGTTTCATTTTTTAATTGGTGGTTTGATAATCTAATCTTTGTAAGCATTCTCCTATATCTATCATCAATAGGTTTTGTTAAATATCTTTGTAAAACAAAATCATTCATAACATATTGGTACAATTGTCCTTTTGAAGATGAAGTTACAAATGAAAAAATATTTTGTCTATAAATATCAGTCATCCTTTGTTCAATTATTTTATATGTACAATTATCAACAATGTTAGATTCCCATAAATAGCTCAAACCTAGTCTCTCCAACTCTTCTTTAATACACATAGTCCACTTATCGTTACGTAAAACCATATCTTCATAACAGGCCCTAATTATATAATTATCAGTCCCTCTTAACTTGAGCCAATATTTAAAAAATTTTAATTTCATTTTTACTGCTAGTGGATATCTTCCTAATTCACAATATATGAAATTATTAACTGTTTTCTGACCCACTCCTAAGACTCTTTTACAAAAGTTAAGGTGGATTTTTTCGATATCAGTAGCTTTATGCCATCCCCATACCTCTGATGCATATAAAAGTACACTACTTACGTAAGTATCAAAGACCGATAACTGCGTTTCAACATTGAATGCATGTGCTTTTAATGAATTATATATAGCAAAGGAACTATACTTGATACTATGTAACACATTGCCTTGGACATAATGAAAACAATTATGAAAATTGGTTTTGAAAAGCAAAGAAAAATTAATTATCAGTTTTATAACTATCTTATTCCATTTTTAAATCCTGTAGGTAATACTATGTTATTGTCAATAAGGTAGAAATTTTTGCCATTAAAAACATAAATATAAAGCATTATAACACTAGACATTCATTTGATACAGGATATTCAATGGTGCATCAGAAAAGAAAATAAAACACAGTATGCACCTCTTCCACTTCAAGAAGATCCAATTATTGAAATATTTAATAGATCAATCGAAAAGACAATCAAAAGCAGTGTACATTATCAGTTACTGAAAAGCAAGGAAAATGTGGAAATAGTATGTGAAACTAACCATTCTGACGCATGCGAATCTGGCAAATTAAGAGGCACAGTTCTTTTAAACTCAGAACAAATAAAAACGCAAAATCTGCATCAAAGTAAGAATTTCGCTGTTAAAAAACATAAAATTGCAATATTTCAAAAAATGGAACAAAATAACAATTGTTTCTATCGTTCCTTTATTCTGATTTTTAAGACAATACCGTATAACGGGTTTGCCTGACGGGTGCAAAATTTGGCGTTTTGCCTGCTTAAAGGAATGACAATCATTTTGGCGTATTTCATTTTAGCGGACACAGAGTATCAGCTCTTTGCAGATGAACGCTTAGAAGAATGCTGACTATTTTAGCTATTAAAATTTTAGCTACCATCAAAACGCCTAAATAAGCTAATATTAGCACCCCGCTAAAATAACCCGCTATACGGCCTTCGGCCTTCACAAGATTTGATCACGTGACCGACCTTCTTCAATTCCCATTGAAGTTTATATACCGGGTACTTGTTATTTATTTCTTATGAATTTTATGATTATTACAGATTATACAAATGTAACTTTGGAGCAACTAGATCAGTTGGATAATAGATGTCCCACTTCAGATGAACCAAACACTTTGCTCTATGCCTCAGCTAGTGTTATGACTGCTGGTATCATTATCCTTGTAACAGGAATCTTTGCGTTTTGTAAAGCGAAGAAAAGAGGTAAATAATAAACACTAAAATACGAGGGTTGTCCCGGAAAAACGCGAACATTTTTAATATCTTTTGTTCCACTGAGACTATAAAGTTCAAAATTGACATACATCATGATTAACATTTTTTAAATGATGCCTAAAAATTTCAGTTAAATATCTCTAAAAATAAAAATTTCCTGTAATGTAAACGAATCTATCACATCAGCTGTCGGAGCAACACTGAAGACGTACGTCAAAACGTATCTCGTAGTGTTTAAGAATTTGTTCTGAAAACTGTGTCTATAAATATTCGTTTTTTAAGCACACATCCGGCAATGTATTTAATTTTGTTCTAGTTACCAAGTTATACATCTCAAATACTAGTGTTACTAAAAGATTGGGGTGTTAATTCTTTCAACAGACAATTTCACATTCCCGATCATAAACTTACTTGATCAAATTATTTAACATTGGTATTCACGTAGGCCTAAGATGTCCCGCTCTTGTCTTTTCAGTTCGTCTTTATTTAAGTGCTCTTTTCTCTTCTATCAGATAACCAGTCAAGTTAACCTGAAACCTCTTCTATTAGACATAAACCTGTTCCCCATAGTTATGTTTGTGTTTTTTCATCGTTGACATATTTTTTCTCTATATACAGGAGTAATATCCCACTCAACATAGTGTTGCTTGATAATTTGGTGCTCCACATTACCGCTTAACGTCACCATTTTTGACAATGTCTAATTCAAAGCGCTTTGGTATATATCGTCATATATCTGTCATTAATGATGTCAAATAAATTAAATTTAAAACACAAGTACTCCTAATCATAGAGTTTTTATGTAAGTAAAATTTTTGACATTATATTGTCATATAGCCTGATAACAACAAAAACTTCAAACACAATGTTTTTTTGTAAAAGTCAAAAAATTGTCGTGCGCCGGCCACCGATATTTAACATCATTTAAATGCTGTTTTTATATATGCATTTGACATCACAGGCCTATAATATTTGGTTAGAATATCTAAAAGATGATTTCCCAACAGCATGTCAAAAATTATTAGTTTTGGTTGAATAGTATTTGAAATATTCAAAAAGTTCGCGTTTTTCTGGGACAACCCTCGTATGTCCTGTGTGATAATGAAAATAAATTTTGGTACCTGAATATTATATTTTACTAAGGCCATCGTTAAAAAGGAAAAAACAAAAAGATAAAAAAGACAGTGACCAATTTTTTAATAAAATCTATTAGCAATACAAACGGTATATAAACACGTTTCCCCGGAAAATCGACAGGTGTGATAAGGCGCCTCGGGGGAGGAAAAATTCTCTGTTACCTGTCACACCCTCCTTGAACTCTTTGTATTGATCAGATAGACAGAAATTTCGTAGCATGTCATGATTTAGACCTTTAGGCAGCACTCAGGTCCATTGAGCATTGAAGGTCTTTTTTTATATCGATCCAATTGCAACGCATACACGGCACTACACTGACGCGGGGTCTCGGTTTATAAAGTCTAATCCCAAGGACCCGCAACTTTCAATTCAAAGTACCGAGTTCTTGGTGAAAGAACATTCGCTTCCCATTTTTTTTTATCAACTAAGTGTAGTTGCGGCCGTGATACGAACACACGAGTTTCTCATCACGGAACGAGCTCTCTACTGATTGAGCTACCGTGGCGGCTAAAGTAAAGCTGATTCTTTTATTTTTTTTAACGTAAAGATACTGATAAATTTTATTTGTACGGATATTTCTTGGAAACTTATTATTGATTTAGAAGATGTTAGTGAAAAGAACTTTGCACATACCTATCAAACGAAATTGTTGTCACAGTGAAACATTTTCAGTAATGTTTGCTTATCAGGAAGAGAATGTGGATTTTTTGTCCTGATATTTTTTTATCAAAAATACTTTATTTGAAAAATATGTTTTAAAAGCTAATATACTTCGAGAGCAGCGGTGATGGTTGGGGTGGGGGTGGGGCAGAAACTATTCACCGTAAAATGTACTTATTCTAAAACTCCGATAATGTATATTTGACTACACATGTAGACTTATGAATATTCTATTATCCTTTCAGTGAAAAATGAAACCAGCATTTCATCGTAAGTATTTTCGTTTCCTTCCTATACTAGACAGTAGACAAACAATACTTAGCGCCACATAATATGCTTATATGTATTTACAGAACATATGATAAATCAAGTTCAAGTTCAAGTTAATCTAAAATGTTTTTTTTAAGTGTGGTCAAAAAAGCAGATGTACTAATATCATGACAAGACTTCTATAATGACCTTTATGATCTTGCAATTGTCATTTACATAATGCTTTTATTATCTTCAGTCAGTTTTTTTTAATCTCTTTGCAAAATATTTTCATTTAGATATATTATACGATTTTTTATTTACAAATATCTCAATACTAACTACTTAAACAAGTTCTAGGTCGGGTGAAATGCAATAATCATAAAAAAAAATAATAAAATTTCATCTCATTTTTTTTATCAATCCAAGCTAGGAGAACACGAAAATCAAGAAAGTGTTAATTCATTTCCATATATTTACATTTGCAAATGTTTTTCTTTATATAACACTACTGAAAGCAAGCGTATTTATAACTGTATATTTACATTCAGTATAATTTTCCTTATCAAATCCATTAGAAATCCACGACGTTCAAATTTCTATAACACACGCAAAACCTTGTCACCGCGCGTTAGAATACACATTAGGAACTATATGCATTTTCAATACTCTAGAAACACCAAAATGTAAAATGTTTTATTTCAATTTAATGAAAAACTACATACCTGAAAAATTAACGTAGAAATCAACGTAATGTGCGTTAAGAATTAATTTGTCACTTTTTTAATCGCAATGTTTGTTTGCGTAATTAAACTTTGCAACGTCACTTAACGTCATCTGACGTCACAAACGGCTCTTACGTCTACTAACCACGTTAGTTTTGAAGGGCGCTAAATTCACATTAAATGTTGACGAAATAAGCAATTATGAAGAAGAAAAATTAGAGAATGTAAATATAAGCATTGAATTCATATTTTTGTCTGTCTTCGGTCCTATAACACACCTGGCCGTGCCGACAAATTTATCATACCGCGCTAACGCGCGTTATTCAATTTGTCGGCACGGCCAGGTGTGTTATAGGACCGAAGACAGCCAAAAATATTAATTCAATGCTTAAATAAATACAGGTACGGGGTCAAGAGGTCATAGATGTGCGTATGGATAAACGTTCGACGTAATTTCTCAGTGACGTCATAAAGGGTCGACGCGCGTTCAGTAAATTACATACATGCCGTTGGGTTTGAAAAATGATGCATTTCACACGTTAAAAGTCACAATCAGGCAAATTTAAAGTATGAATAAGTCACAAATGTAAATATAAGTAATAAGGTATCATTTTTTGAGTTTTATTGGGATGTAAAACGGGTTGGCACATGATCAAATCTTCCATAAAGCCCGAAGGGCTTTATGGGATTTGATCAAGTGACCAACCCGTTTTACATCCCAATAAAACTCAAAAAATGATACCTTATTTCTTAAAAAAAAACCATTATTTTTAGCTTTTTCCATAAAAGGTTACGCTTTAGTCAATTTATTTTTCAGGTTTTACGTTTAAATTACTCCCTTTTTACTCTGATTAAAAATATCAATTTTCCTATTATGTATTACATTATGAATATTAATATACTCACATGATGGCCTACATTTCAGTTTGAATGCTGCTACGGATAAATCTAACATGCCAAAAGCAAATGCATACAATTCGACCGGAAACAATCCAGTCTCACGCGAGCATAAGAATCAAAAAACCTATTCAAATGCTCCACTTCACACAGGGGGAGCAACTATCGGTGTTTATGAATTAACTGATGGCAGTAATGATGGGGATATGTATGAACCAGTAGTATTACATGACTATGATCCACATGTTTATGAAGGAAAACTCCAAACTGATGAAGTTTATGAAGAAGTGTAAACATGAGGAAAATTTCAAGAAGCATACTTTAAAAGCACAAAAATCGGTTAAATTCTTCTCAAAAATAATTTATTTAAGCGAGTGACTGCTTCTCGAAGCATAAATTTGACATACACATGTATATACTTCTTAGTCATTTACAAACCATATGTCGAATCCTTTTTTTATCTGAATTTTCCTTTAATCAGTTTTAAAACTTCTGCTGACTCTACTATTATTTTCATATTTCATTTAATATAATACTGATTTTTAGAATCAGCCTAATTTTTTTTTTGCTCGATACAAAGTAATCATTTTCATAACACAAGGTGTCACTTGAACAAATCGGATACAGATATTTCACGCCTTAAAAAGTGTTGCACTGATAATCTTTTATGTATTCCTTTGATTTAAGAAAATAATCTTATTGTTGGTAAGTTTTAACCTCAATTACGTATATAATTTGGCATGCATATGCAAGTGGCCTTTTCGTTTCATGTTTTTAATACTGTATTAGACGCCGTGTTTGACTTTATAGAAAGATTATTACCTTTTATGAATTTAATGCCAAAACAGAGAGGAACTGAGTTACTGTAATTGGAATCATGCATCTCTTGAAAAATTCTTTAAAAAAACAATTGTATGCTTGAGAAATTATCATTGATATCGATATACAATCACGTAGCGTTGGAGGGCTATACATTTAGACCTATTCTCTGCATTTCAGGTTAATAAGCAGTAAGTGATATTTTTTGTGCCAGAAACCTACTGTGAATCGGGACCTTGATTTATACGGCTTCATCCATAGGCCCTTTTCCCATTAAGAGCAATTTAACTTTTTCATGGTTCTGATAAATATACCGATATTCCAATTTTTTTATTTCACAGATTGTGTGGGTTTTTTTTTAGATTTATCTTTTTTTTTATTTGCAAATCACTTGTGCCAACGTCTGGCTCATATGAATCTTTCAAATCTGTTGTTCAAAAGAATGATATAGTTAAAGATTTTTTCTTCACAAAAATCATTTGTTAGCAACATGTATATTAAACTTTTTTGTTCATTTGTAATTTTTGTTTCCTTGTAAAGTATTCTTCAATCATTTTTTGGATCATACATCATATTTTACGTTATAAGCCACCAGTCATGAGTCTTCGACATTTCTTGTATGTAAAGTTGTTTACTTAAGGTCAAGATCTAGTAAATGAAAGGTGCCCTCAGATTTATCAAATTTGAGAAACAAATATTGATGCTTTACAACTTTAGCTTGGTCAAATAAGGTGTTTCGGGGGAAAATTCGTGTGTAAACAAGATGAAAAACTGTATTTTTAACTGTCATTTTCAATGAAAAATTAAGGAAATCAGTCATGAATATGGGAGTTTTTTTTAATATTTGACAAAGGAAATGTATCCAGATTGCCTACAGTCTCTCAGAAAATGGTAATTAGTATTATCATGTCCTCTTCTTTCAATCAATATCAAATTAAATATAGGTATCCGGTTTACTTTTCAAATGATTTCAAATTGAATGTCATGAAAATACCCTATTTTCTACATAATTCTGCTGAAGTCGTAAAGTACGGGAAAAAGAAAGTTGAAATTGGTTATGACGTCATAATGGATCTAGCACCAAAAATTAGTCTAAAGTTATTTACGAGTTTTTGACCTTTTAAGGTCATTTTAACTTTTAAAGTTATTTACTATATCTTGAACTTTTAAGTTAATGGCTAACTTAAAAAATAAATCATATGTTGTAATTCTATTTCAGCGTTTAAGTAAATTTGAACGCGTTGAGTAGAGTCTACCTTGCATTGGAAGACATTACAAAGTAATTAATTTGTTTTTACAACAGTACTTAATGTATCAACTGTTTGTTATACATGTAGACTGATCTTATCAAGACATTAATTATTTAATGCATTTTAAAATAAGGTCCTTTCCGTTATATTTTTGGTCAAATGCACTAACTTTTACATAAAATATCTGCTTGTCACTTGTTTAATTGGATATGATCACATAGTCAATTTTGGCTGGTCAGTCTTTCAACCTGACCACAGTAAATAAGAGGTACGTTGAAGAAATATACCTCCTTTTATGTTTTACATTGTCGAAGACTAATGATATACCATTTACTATTTTTGTAAATCTTTGATTTTTGCTCGTACATGTCTTAATTTCACTTTAAGAATCAAACCATATCTGCTTTCAGTGAGCATCTGTAAATGTTACTCAGTCTTGTGGCTTAAATAGCTTTTTTACCGTCAAGTTTTGCACAGTACTGTTTGTAAAATTACAGTCTTTTTTATGTTTATATAGTTATTGAAACCAGTGCTAAAATAGTACTTAAAAATCGATGTCAAGAAATCAGTAAGTCATTAATTTGTTCAAACAAAATAAATGAAATTGATTAATCCCTTTCGAATCAATAAATTATAAATTACATAATGTACTGTGCATCGTAGAATGAAAAAAAAAAATAGATTCTTTTAGCATACATGTATTTTTATATCACTTATATCAGTATGCTAGCAGAAAAAGATCGTGCACTTTTTATTTAATTAATAAGACAATTATGAAAATATTTTAATAGAAATTAGTTTGCATGATTAAATTTTGGTTTTGGTCAAAAAGTTAGTTTTTATCAAATGCAATTTTATTCTCTGTACGTAAATGAAAGGTGCCTACAGATTTATCAAACTTGAGAAATAAATTCCTTTATTGATGCTTTACAACTTAAGCTTGGTCAAATAAGGTATTTCGGGGCATAATTTGTAGGTAAACAAGATTTAAACTGTATTTTAAACTGTCATTTTCAATGAAAAAATTAAGAAAAACAGTCATGAATATGGGAGTTTTTTCCCATTCGGCAGAAGAAATGTATCCAGATTGCCTACGGTCTCTAAGAAAACGGTAATTAGTATGTTCATTGCCTCTTCTTTAAATCAATATCAAATATAATATAGGTATCCGGTTTACTTTTCATATGATTTCAAATTGATTGACATGAAAATACCCTATTTTCTACATAATTCTGCTACAGCCGTAAAGTACGGGAAAAAGAAAGGTGAAATTGATTATGACGTCATAATGGATCTAGCACCAAAGAATTAGTCTCAAGTTATTTACTAGACCTTGACCTTAACTTAGGAAGTAATTCTACTGATTATATACGCCTATTTCCTGTAGAACAAGGCACAACATTTTACTACATTTATTGATATTTAAAGTCAATTTTATTATATCATGACTAAAGTTCAAGGAGTTTTGATTTGATTTGAAATTTCTTTTCGCTTCCTTGTTTTACTTTTTTTCGATTTTCAATAGGTATCATTTAGATAATTATTTTTCAATCATGTATTTGCTAGCAACATCTTTGCTTTGTACCTTTGGACTTTTTTCATTGGAAGCATATGAGCAAAACTGTAAGAAATCAATTTTGCATGATTGTATGTTCAAATTCTGGTTCAACTAGGGTATACGGATAAGTAGTTCCATAAAACCGATTAACATCTTTCAAATTTAAAATTTGATAAGAAATAGTTCCTTTTATTGTAGATAGTGGGAATATTTTGCCTTATTACTCCAAATAAATCCTTTTAAAAATAGTCCGTAAAAGTCCCCTTTACAAAAAATGTTTGACAATTCCACAGTAAACCTACATTGACATCAAAAGGGTCGACAGGTCGACAGTTGACACCTCTTACTAATCAAAAGTGTCACCACAAAGGTCGACAGGGTGACAGTTGACACCTCTTATTGGTTAACCTACATTGACATCAAAAGGGTCGACAGGTCGACAGTTGACACCTCTTACTAATCAACAGTGTCACCACAAAGGTCGACAGGTCGACAGTTGACATCTCTTATTGGTTAACCTACAATGGTATCACAAAGGTCGACAGGTCGACAGTTGACACCCCTTATTAATTTTCAAACCCATCTGAGATATTAGGGTTAGTTTTCAAATCCACTTGAGAGATAAGGGTTAGTATTCAAACCCGGCTAAGAGATTAGATTTAGTTCTTGAACCCTCTGAGAGATTAGAGTTAGTTTCAAACCCACTTGAGAGATTAGGGTTAGTTTCAAACCCACTTGAGAGATTAAGGTTAGTTCTCGAATCCACCTGAGATATTAGGGTTAGTTCTCGAATCCACCTGAGAGATTAGGGTTAGTTCCAGAACCCACCTGAGAGATTAGGGTTAGTTCCAGAACCCACCTGAGAGATTAGGGTTAGTTATCGAACATGATAGATTAAGGCTGTTCCTCTAACCAACCTAGGGGTCATCCAGTCGACCTGCCTACCCGTCGACTTGTCAACCCGTCGACTTGTCAACCCGTCGACCCGTCAACCTGTCGACCTGTCAACCCGTCCACCTGTCTACCCGTCCACCTGTCCACCCGTCGACCTGTCAACCTGTCGACCTGTCAACCCGTCGAACTGTCGACCTGTCAACCCGTCCACCTGTCCACCCGTCCACCTGTCAACCTGTCGACATGTCTACCCGTCGACCTGTCAACCAGTCGACCTGTCTACTTGTAAATCAGTCAACCCGTCGACCTGTCAACCAGTAGACCTGTCAATCCGTCGACCTGTCTACCAGTCGACTTGTTAACCCGTCGACCTGTCAACCAGTCGACCCGTCAACCCGACGACCTGTCTACCTGTCAACTTGTCAACCTGTCAACCCGTCTTCTGCTGGAAAACATCTTCTTATTTCCTTTTCATTATCCAACAACGCGCATTAATTCGAATTTGGCGCATGAATCCGATTATAAAGCAAGGTGCATTAATTCAAATATGGCGTATGAAAATATTTTTATCGGGACTACTTATCCGTTTATCCTAGTTGAGCCATCATTCTTTAGTTTAGATAAATTTTTTATGATCACCTTTGATTTTTTCCCCTTTAATTTCAAGGATTAAATAATAATGTAATATCATATCTTTAAAGATGAAAACTGATAGCTTTTAAGAGTGATTCCTTTATCATAAAATAGGTTTAAAATTAAACAAAAAAATACAATCTTTAATTTTTTTAAGATTTCATATCTTTTGAAGATCCATTGTTAGGTATTTATTATCCGAATGATATTGTACAGTGTAATGCTCGACAATGATTTTCAAATCCAACAAATGTTTCAAGTACAAACATTGTCTTGTCGTCCGACAAATCTTGAGAAATAACACGAAATTTATTCTTGCAACGTGTCCATTCAGGAGAGATCAGATTGGTGCCGAATGCAAAGCTAATTTTTCTGCCAATGGATGCAAAGACCGTGTAAAGATATCATGTTCTGTAGAAACGAATGAAACTGAGACAGAAAGAACATTGGGAATCTCTATAGCAGGTTTTTCTTTTATCATCACGGATGATATTTATCTAAGTATGTAACAATAAAATACATATCAAAATAATTTTAAATTCGTATTTACGTGTAAATGTACGCACAAGTTTCAACAAAATCCTTTTAAAACATTTTTTGTATTTCTTTCAGGAAAACCATCGAGACTTACATCTTTCCGCACACGTTATCAAGGCGTTGAGAATGAAATTTCCCCCTGGAACTCTCATCGAGTTAATCTGTGAATGGGAAGTTCCTTTGAGAAACGCAAATGTTTTCCAGGTAAAGCGCGAGAAAAGTACTTCGAACATTACGCGCGGGTTTGTTCAGGCAGCACACGGATCAGAATTCGGCGAAATCACACTTTTTTAATAATATGTAACACTAATAAATCGGAAAAGTCACGGATAATACTTTTGCTATCATTATGCATTCTGTAGACTTCAATGGGACTGGAAGCACTTCATCACGACGTCACCACGTGACGTCTATAATTAGAAAATAGCCTTAATGAAAAAATGAAAAGTTCAACACTACCCCTGGGATAATTAATTTCAATTTGTAAAAATAAGTATGTAAAAACATCTCTGTACCACGAAAAAAGCTGCTAGAATCCTCCTGTCCTATCGCAGAAATAATCATTCAACACTTTCGGACGAAACCTTTAAAATATTTTACATTTTGTTCAAAACATCGAAAAAAATGCATCAATTCCCGTAAACCATACGATTCTAGCATCACTTTCCAAAAACAATAGAATAAGAACTTTAGATAGAAACATAAATTAAGTTTCAACGTATGCGGCGTAGTGTTGAGCTTTTGCAATTTTTTTGTTACGAACGACAGAAGGAAGGCTGATCAGCAAGTAAATACCCTGCCAGCTTTAATTTTACGAAGAAATTGTAGGAGTATATTAACCCACCTTATTCATAAGCTTTATTCCCACATGAATCACACTTTATATTCAATCTAAATGCATTTAACCTCCGATTTCTTGTGTTTGTTTGCATGAATTCTCGTTACGTCTCACTTTCACTCTGCTACTGCATGATCAACAGTTATGACGTCACGCGTTTTGTATTTAACCTCTGTGATAACTCACAGACCCCAAAACGACAAAATTCCGTTTATATTTTGCCTTTGCATATTTTGATTCATTTTTACGGCCTCAAATCAATCTTAGATATCGATTTTAAGAAATTGTTATCTCTAAACTTCACGTCATATAGCGTACTTTGACGTCATATCATAAAGGCAAGTAGAATATTTGGTTGTAACCTTAACATACTTGCGCGCTCATTTTATAAATTTTTTGTGAGAAAGCCCAAAAGCAAATCGTTATTTTTTGTTTGTTGGATCAATACAGTTTATGTTCAATTATAGCATATAAGTAGAAAGAAATAGTTAGGGTATTTATGCTCATGCCATTCTATTCAAACTTCATATTACTTATTATGTTTAAATGAAGAATGTAGCACTTTGTTAACACAACGACTACCACAAATCTAAAACATTACGTCTCCATGAGCCAGCAATGTACAGGACACAGCAGATTTCGGACGATGGATGTATCGGTAAACAAACAGCATCGGCGTTCATTCATCTACACGAGACTAAGCTTAAAACAGTAGTTATTTGTGAAAGAGGATATCTCGGAACTTTTCCAAAATGTGGGAATGGAAGCCATCGAAAGACCATAACACTTCAGGCAGAAGAAGGTAGGGGTGATTGTTAATGTTTATAAAGTTAAGGAGTGTCGACACTTTGTAAGGTAAGGTATAGAATAAACGTTGGATGTGTGGGGATTTCGGATTCTCCAAGTGTTTGTAAATTTCTTAAGTATTTTTTTAAATTGATCTTTATCTTTTGCATTTCATTATACCGTATAAGAAGAATTTGTAGCGAGGATTTAATTTTGGCATTATAAGCGAAGGTGTCGAGATCGCTAAAATTGAATATCGCTAAAAATTAATTGCGTTTTATTTGTAATAGCTTCTATAATAATTATGCATTTTCAAATCGCTAAAATAACATCTCCCTTAAAATTTTTTTACCAGTTTATAAGGACAAATCGCTAAATTTGCGTCTCGCTAAAATTTCCACTTATTTCCACTTATACGGTAAATGCATATGTCAATGGTTTGCCTAACATTGTACATTATGGTTACTTTTACATTGCTAGAGTTAAACAGTATTCATGGTCCGTTTGTTTTGACTAAAGATGTTATAGGGGACAGATTCCTCCTCTTCATGACATGCTACACGACGACAAAAACATTCCATGCAGATTTAGGCAATTAAGGTTCTGACATTTCCCATACCTAGGATCTTGCGCTCAAAGCATACTTTCAAAAAAATAATTATGTATCTATAAAAGAATAAGATTAACGAAAACAGGTGACAAAGTAAGTAATTTGATTTTGATAATTTTGAGCTACATGAATTCAATTTTTCAGCATATAGGGTGGTGCATAAGAGTTGGGAAAGACAAATACATTCAAGTCCTCCCTTTGCAAGAACATACGAATGAGAAATATTCAAGATATCTTTCGGATTAAAATTCAAGAGCAGTGTTCTTTATCAATTGTCAAAGAACGTTAGAAATATAGAAATTATCTGCGAAACTAACTTTTCAATTGATTGTGGATCTGAAGCTGTTCAGGAAAGAGTTTTCCTAAACAATGAAACAAACGGTTACAATTGTAAGTTACATACAATTTTTTATATTTTTTTGTTGCTTCTTGCATGATACATATGCGTTTCCGTATTGTAAAAACTGCTTCTTTCTTTAATAACATATCAAAGCGGAAATTAGCTTAAACCAAAGTTCAACGCAATTCTTTTTGGGAATTGGTGGAATGATCATAGGGGGAACACTTATCTTTTTGACGGTCTTCTTTTTTGTCAAAAATTGGAAAAGGGGTAGTAACGAAGGTAATTATTTCTTTTTCAATCTCTATCATCATGATCATAATTGTAGTGAGTTAAGTAAGATAATCAAAATGTTCTGCTTTAATTATAATCTTATTTTTAAAGTAAACTGCAAGTTTTCTTATGATTGACGAGGTTTATGAATATTTTTACGATAACAATAATATCAGCATGTTAAACATATTTTTATAGAAATGTATACAGAAGATCGTTCCGCGTAAGAAATCATTATCTTGAGATGTAGCACATTATATATCTATACTACCATATATTTCAAACGATTCAATTGAAAAATTATACGAATATAATTATGACATACAAATTTAAATAATCAGTGAAACGCACCAACAGTCTTAACGCAAAAGAACTGTGCAAATTTTTACAGTCTTACTTGAGATTTTTTTTTTTAAATTACAAATTTAAAATCATATAGGGTCGTTTGGTTAACAGTTTAGATGTTATACAACCTTATTTATAAATTATAGTGATATAGATTGTTTAGAGCCAAGGAAGATCCTCAATGTGTAAATCCAGTAATAGCAAGTTCAAAAGAATCTGAGATTCCTATAAGAAATATAAATCAGCAACAGTCTCAAAAACAGTTACTTGAAGAAATGATTTTGTCAATAGGAGAAAATTCAGCAGCTGCTGTACTAACCAATGACAGAGTTCAATGTGAATCCATGTACTCACACATTAATGCTGATATCTACGAATTAGTCAATCACGGCAAAAGTGACGATCACATCAATAAAAAAAAGATGTGATACTAATGGAGGTAGCTATAAATAAAGCAGCAAACGAACAATGCTAACTGACTACAAGAATAACAGATATGAGATAATTAGGAAAACATTGTCCATTCTTATGCCTGACCTTATATTCAAATATTTATACAATAAAAATTAAACAATACCAAGAAGTATTCAAGAAAGGTTTCAAAAAGCCTATGTAAATTTCGAACATTAAGCTAGATTGGACAATTTCATTTTATTGAATATTAATCATCAAGGTTTGTAAAGGTCATCTTTCCTTTTACATAGATATACGTGAATTGCATCCCCCTGAAACATATAAAATAAAAACAGTCTAGAAAATTTACCCAACAGTAGGTGAATTGCAATGAATTGTAACCATGTTTCTTTCCAATATAAACTAGAATTATATTTAATTTTGATGAAAAAACTTTAATTAGACTTATCTAATAAAATAATGCTGGAAAAAAAAGGATTGAGCATCACACTCGTATTTATATGGATTTTAATTTTTTATACCTAAGGCTTGTAAGAAATTATCTTTTATAAATAGTATCCATATTTCATAAAAGTTCATTACAATGCACATTTTGATCGCAATGTATATTCCTTTTTTAATGTATTTCCGCTTTTACAATATATCAATTTTTTTTGTGCATATATTTCATTCTAAGAATAAAAAGTTTGGAAAAACGATTACATTTATTTGTACAACTTTGTACGTTCCAGTATGACAAAGACATGTTTAAGAGTTTCGCTTATTTATTTCAATGCTTATGAACAATTCTATGCTAGAAGCATAGATAAGTATGCATTTACTTGTTAATACCAATTATAATCATAAAAAGTAACGAAATAGGGATTGTCGTTTTTTTTTATATCAAGAAATCAGTTATTCCATGAAACGAGTCAGGGCTGACGATTTATTTGTGATTGTGTTCCAGGGTTCTGTTTTCTTTGTAGCATTCTGAAAGGACCGCTCATGGAAAGTCCTACACCACTGAAATAATATCGATAGTACTCATATTAAAATTAAACATTTTTCATAATTTTAAAAATAAAAGTTGCTTTATAGGGCCATTTTTTTTATAATTTTTTTTTTACAAATGAAATATTATTTTATTAATTTTATAATAAATAAGCTTAAAGCTGACAGAAAACGTTTTTCAAATGAAATTTGATATACGATGTGTACTTAAGATATAAAACATACGCGCAATTCCTCAAGCAGTCGTTTCTGTAGGTAATGACATTGCTTCTTCAAACAGATATGGGAACAACATTACACAGTATATCATCAAACATTCACGCGATCTGTCTTGTCTTTAAGGAACACCCTTGATACGTTTTTATTTAAAAGAATATTAACTGGTTGAAAATAAATTACCGGTATCTATCATTTATTAATGATTTCTAATGGCACGAACTTAAGATACTTATTACGCACAGTTCATAACACATTCATTAATGTACGTTTGTCCGTCTTTATGCTCGGGAATACTGCTCTTTGGGAAGCTTAGTTGTCATATTGTCCTCTAAACAGCAATTATTGTATGAAAATATTGTTTTTATATGACGCACGGTGAGGCAGGTATATGTAATAGGTAAAATGTCTTCGCAATTGTCGTCAAAAGTTTATCTTAATAATAATCTATACTTATAAATTAACAAATTTTGCAAATAAACTTTGAAACAGCTGCACAAGACCTTTTAGTAAAGCCTGGAGAAATACACTAGGTATAAAGTTATGTCCGTAAACTATATTCAGATTTCACTCGCATAGTAATAATCGTGAATTTAATTAAAAGTCTTCTTTCATTTTCGAATAACAGCCTCGAAATAGCACTGGAGAGAGAAAAGTGGTTGTGGGTCTAAGTAACTGGCACTTAAAATAAACTGACAACAAGCAAGCGCTTATTCAGTTCATAAAACGTCATTTATGAATTATTCAATCAAAACTCGATTTAAGCGATATAAAAGAAGGAAGCTATGGTCATTGATTAAAAAACAAAATGTGCAAATCCTTTCTGTTTATGTCCGATCTCGCTATTTGATGAAAGTTTCTAGAAAGTCGGGTGGCATCGAACCCGATGTCTAAAAGAAAATCGAGGCGATTGTTTATCATGAATGGACATGGAAATAAATGTAAAGAAATTGGTAACACAATGAGTTTGTGAATATATCTTAGTAAGCTGATTTTTAAATAATTTACTGAAATGCTTTAAAAATGTGTTCTTTGATGAATACATTTCAGTTGATTTTCTACACATTTTTAAAACTTATTTAAACCTCGTAGGTCTGTATGTATACATGTATATACATTTGGGATGAAAACTAAGCTTTTTTCAAGAAATAAAATATATTCTATATGTAGTACATGATGTATAACATAGTACAACAGAATAAAGTTGTTTTATAACATGTAAGAAGAAGAGGCCTTTAATGAAATTGATATTTGTCGAATGATGACCATGTAAATTTCACATTGCAAAATTTTCAAACCAATCTTTTGTTGCTTTATATCTGAATCACTGAAATGGGATCTGTCATAAAACGCAATCCCAAAATATGAGGAAATGTTTTCCTTATAGCTATCTATTTCAGTTCCTAAACTAATTGCGGGACTTTGAAGTGTTTCGTCATGCTATATTCCTGTGTAATTAAACTGCCAATAGAATCTAAAAAATAGTTTTTTGAATTGTTCTGTAAAAAGAAATTAATTTCCCTCGCGCTTGCCCGGGACTTCAGCTAGTAGAAGTAAATATAAACAAAGATCCGTGTCATAAAAATCATGCCATTAACAATAAAAATGATATCCTCAAACTTTACTTGAATATATTAATTCAAAAATGCAGACTGTAATTCATTTCTGCAAAACGACTCAGAATTCAGCAGTTTTGAGTATTTTACGAAATTTTAGTGTTCGTTATTTTTAGGTGCCATCTTGAGCTAAGTAACACATATCATAGAATTACGATCGCTAACTCATGATTCCCGCTTACATTTTGCAACCATTTAATTCAATATGAATGGCAATTTAGCCATAAATTTTTTGTTTGATACAAAGAATAATTCAATAGAAATTGATGATAGCATCACCATATTTTAAAATAGTCCGGGATATGATTAGATGTTACTTATATCTTTTCTGATGTTCTAGGCAAATAAATAAAACATAAATATATTAATAAAATATAATGTTTTAGTTGTAAATCGCTTTAGAATTGGTGAAAAATAAGCATTTTTGTCGTTTTTTGTCAATTAACCTATGTCCCCTCTCCCCCGTGACAAACAAAAAGCTTTGGTATGAATTTTTGAATAACAGTCCATATTACCTGTAAAAAGGAATTGTGTGTCACGGGGGGGGGTGTTAAAATTCTCCGTTAATTTCTATAGTGAAAAACAAGTTTTACCAAAGTTTTAGATTTATCTCTCTTTGTTTTCTCAAATAAGTAATGTTTTATGAAAATCCATATAATTATCTATAAAAAATATTTTAAATTTATCGAATTTGCTAATCTTTGAGAATTGACTTAGAGGTAAGCGGGAGAACAATACTAAAAAAAGTATACTGTCGTTCGCAGTTCTTTAACTTTGCGAATTAAGGGGATTAGTTTTAGTCTTTTGTTGTCATTTTCATAGTTGTACTACGTCCAGTAAGATATTAACAAATCCTTCCGCTTATTTAAATGACAGTAAGAATTAATTTTAGGGGAAAACATGAAAATTGGTCATTTAGAATCACCATATTGACTTAAAACCTACAGCTGCACCATCATTCAGTTGTAGAATAACCAGATGCAAAGGAAAAGTACAATTCTGTAGTGTATGGATCTTTGCGAACGTAAAAACCTGAACAAAACAGAATATAGAAACAATAGACAAATGAATCAGAGAAAATTCGAAATACTGTAGAAACGGCTAATATTTCTGAATTAAAGTAATAATGGTAGCATTTCATTATCATTTTTATAGTTGCATTACACTCAGTGAGATGTTCACACATTATTTCTACTATTTGAACGACATTAAAAGAAAATTATGAAATTTGGATCCCGCCAATTTTAAGCTGCCATTTTGACCTTGGTTAGGTTTAGTATTGTAGTTTACATTTTTTTTTTTATACAAACTTTTATTCACACAAAGTGAATCGGATCGGGCATACAGCATGCAATGCCTATTTTAGCCCTCTCCCTGTAGTTTACATATTACAGGCATAGAAGCAAATCAATTATATATAGAAGGATGGATCGAGCACAGGAAACCACAGGCACTTGTTTCTCTAATATTTTTTAAACCTACAGTATGATAATAACATGTTATTATGACACTTTGGGTTTAGAAAATTCATTATAGAAACAACATGAACAAGTGCTTGTGCAGGAAACAGAGGCCTTATTATCTCCTTGAGTCAAAACAGGATGGGATACAGTACTTTGTATTTGTGGTTGTGTATCGATGATTCAGTGTGATATATAAAATACATGGTCACTATTTTGAAAACGAAATGAGCCCTCAATCACGTTTTCGACCCGAACCCAAATATTGCTTATACTAGTATTACAAGGCAGTTACTATTTAATTTTTGTTGTTTTTATTCTGCGAAATATTTTTTTAAATTGACCCCCACAACAAGCTTTTTGAATCCGATTTAGGCACATCTCTTAATTGAAACTAAGACGCAATAGCGTAAACATTGCAATATACATTACGTCATTATGCTTTGAGTTAGAACGTCGGAATACATTAGGGCATAGACCAATAAAGCTTTGATATACAAGGTAACCTTTAAGCAAGGAGTAGTTGCAGGATATACTGGGGTCTGTGTTCTCTTTCTTGAGGGAATGCTTGACTTTTCATCATGCCTTTCTTTCAATTGATTACGATTAACCCAAATAAAGCCCTATGCATCCAACACTGAAACATTTTGTACAAGTTATTATGTTCCCCAAACGAAGTTGGGGAACATATTGTTTTTACTCTGTTTCTTATTATTATTATTAAGGTCTTCCGACTTCCTTCGGAAGACCTTATTGTTATTCGTCTGTTTTTTATTATTATTATTAAGGTCTTCCGTCTTCACGGAAGACCTTATAGTTATTCTACTGTTTCTTATTATTATTTTTCTTATTTTTTTTCCAAAATTTTGTGCACGCGATTTCTCAGCAACTATTCAATGGATTTCAATGAAATTTTCAGAAATTATGCGCATCAATATGAACTTGATACATCTGGGAGGAAATCTGATAATTCGCTTTTGGTGCCAAGTTATGGCCAGTTTCCTGATTTTAAAATGCGATTTTGTCGCGCACTTTTATCGAAAATGGCTGAGAATATGAACTGGAGACTTATCTAAGAGCATAGGGCATGGTTATTAGATGTGCGTAAGCCCAATTTCCTGCGTCGTCGGTGCTTCCGGTCG
>PRKT01000071.1:36741-59241 GCA_003671525.1 Saccostrea glomerata
CTTTCATTTGATATCAAGTAAACGGGGTTAGTCCTTCAAATTAGGGGCATAGAGGGGCCAAAAGTCTCTCGTCTTTAACTTTTTTGTTTTTCAATCTTTTCAAATTATATTAGTATAGTCGATAGAAACATTTCTTATTAGGCTGAATATATAATTCGTTTGTAAATTTTTAAATTCAAACTCGAGATATTAACTTTCAAAAATCTGAAGCGGGAACGAAATGGCGGCGGTCTCTTTCAATTCCGACATTTCGCAATAGCGGTTAACAGAGGCAGCCGAGCGTTTGCTTGAACAAAAGTAACATAAGGAGCAATGAAATGTAAAGGGATACTTAGATTGTCACGTCGTAGGTTCGTTGCAATTCTGTGTCAAACTACATTCATAATCCAAGGTCTCCTTACAAGTCTTCTTTAATTGGTTTTGGTTGTTTCTCAAAGTAGAAAAAAGAAAAGAATTAATGTGCAATTAAGTACGCATTGATGATGTTATCTAAATCAAAAGGATTTAATCAAAAGAGAAAAGGCATGATTCCATGATGTTTTATCAAAGATCATAGTCAAAGTCATATCTCATCTTATCGAAAATTCGGACGGAAGACCTACTCGTTGCTCGCAACGAGATCGCATCTAGTTATTTTTCTTCTTCTTCCTGGGTACTTTTTTGTCCGGGAGTGATCTTGTAAACTGTTCACCCGATGTAGGTAAAACCTTTATAGGGTCAGTAGACATGTTATGTAGATTTGCGGAATCAAGGTCATTTTGCGCGCACGTGCTTGCAAGAGCGTGCACGTGCAACACGTGAAATGACTATTATAATAGATATAGCCAAAACTTTACTATTTTCTGATAAACTGCTTTGAAACTCATAATAAAAGGATATGTTAGTGGTGTAGACATGATGGCATGGTCAAAATAGCAAGATCTCACGCGCATGCACGTGCGCTTCGCTCTGATTGGTTGAAACTAAAGTCTCAATATCTCTCTTGTTTTTTGACGAAACGCTTTCAAATTTTAAACTTAGTCATGCATTAGGATATCCTACAATATGATATACAAAAAATTTCATGAAATCACGCGCATGCACGTGTGCTGCAATCTGATTGGCTGAAACTTTAAATGGCTATATCTCCTCTATTTTTTGACAAAATGCTTTGAAATTTAAAACATGGTCATGCATTAGGATATCCTACAATATGATATAAAAAATTTCATGAAATCACGCGCATGCATGAGTGCTGCAATTTGATTGGCTGAAACTTTAAATGGCTATATCTCATTTGTTTTTTGATGAAATGCTTTGAAATTTGAAACATAGTCATCCATTAAGATATCTTACGATATGATATAGAAAAATATTTGTGAAATCACGCACATACACGTGTGCTACAATCTGATTGGCCAAAACTTGAAATGGCTATAACTCCCTTGTTTTTCAACCAAACAGGATGTGATTAAGAACATAGATAAATATAAGGGACTCTTACAAGAAGGTATTGTATTTATGCACGTGCACGCACGTGCATGCATTTGGAATGAGTGAAATTAAAAATACACTTGAATGCCTGATTCTAATACTTTTGGACTGAATGCTTTAATATATACTATATTTAAATATAATGGATAGTGTAGACAAGATGATATGATCTTAACGCACATGCATTCACATGCGATTGGGTGCAATGCTAAAATTTGAATATAATTGGTATCCTTCTGGGAAAACGTTGTTAAAGTAAAAAATGCACAGAATTTGTCTTATTTAATGAAGCTTACATGGAATGTGGCACCAAAAGGGAGTTGGGGAGCGTTTGGGGAACATCTGTAACGGTGCCCGTTACAATTAGCACTAGTTTAGTTTGATTTATTGTCTTTTGTAGCTGCCTAAACAATTCCTCTACACCTACATTCAGGTAGTTTCATACAGAGATCCATCAGAAATACAGAGAACTGTCCATTACACGTTTGAACCAGTGGATAGTAAGGAGTGATGAAATGTGACAAAAATCACAGACACTAATATAGCTTAATGTGAATATTGAACAGGTGTAAAAGTTATGTGTTATATAAAAAAAAAATATGGAAGCTGAATATTAAAATTATTTTTTATTATTTTGTTTTGTAGAGATCAGTATCAATATATTTAATGAGTGACCATATATCACTTATACTTTTGCTGTCCGGCACTTTAATATATACCCAAAAGGAAATCAAATGGAACCAAATGAAATATTACATATGCATTACCGTATTATCAAGTTGTGACTTCTTTAAAATGGTGAAAATAATGAACTAACAAATCAGTATATAATAATAAAAAAGCAACTTTTCTATCGTCAACTCCCCCCGCCACCCCACAACCATCCCCACTTATAGTAGTAATAGTAGCATACACTTATCACAGGAATACTAGGTTTATGTGTCCAAGTTGAGTCGATACGCGATGATATGCTCTACGTACGAACAATTTTTAAAACTACGCAAGATTTTCCCGAACATGACATACATGAACGGACAACACTGTAGGTTTGACCGTCGACAGGGGTTGCTTCTTCCTCTATGACACACCCTCTGATGTTTTCAGAGGCCCGAGGTTGCTCTGCACTTGGTTTATGATGTTTAAATGTACTTTTGAATATAATTACTGTTTGATATCTTCATATTTAAGTTGTTTGCATAACTCAAACGATCATTACTGACAATAATATACATATTAAGGGACTCTTTTAAACCCCAACCTAAGTACTTCCTTCTTCATAAACAGTACATATTGTGTCGACCATGCGAAGGAAGATATCCATTTCTTTACTTTGCAGTCTGTTATTAGTCGATGTTTTTGGACAATATTGTAAGGTTCAATCTCATCATTAAGAATTTTCTGCTTTCAAAGGTAAATGTAGTTAGTTCACTTTTTCCCGTTATCTATTGCAGATCTACGACTTGAATATGTAGTTTACAGAGAATCATTAAGATGCAGAGGGTATGACAGGAAATTCTCCAGGGAAAGATCTACAGCAAAAATTGTAATCGGACAAAACCTTGTTAATGGTACTCACATAGAACTGTCATCATGTCCAATGATTAGGAAGACAAGGTGTTCTGCAAAACTTGTGAATGATGGATGTGGACTAGTGAATATCACATGTTCGATTGTAAAAAATGAAACCGAGGAAAAGAAAATAACAAGAGAGATTTTTATAGCTGGTAGGTGCTCTAAATAATTCTCAAAGATGTAAAAAAAAAATTGATTTCTAATTTGACTATGCATTAATTTTGGTATATATCTCTCAATGTTAGAAATATATGGATTGATTTTTTTTTTATAAACAGATGAAGCATCAGTTGAGTCTTTCTATATTCGCTATAAAGGAGTGAATAATGAAAATACCACACAAATTTTTCCATCAGAAACTTTGATAAAGCTGGTTTGCCGTGGTGATGTTTCAATTATTAATAATGAAGTTTTCAAGGTAAGAAAACGAAATCATATTCATTAAATTTGAATAACTTTGATAATATACATATCTTTCAATTTGTTAATAGTTTATATACCGGATTGGTAAAACATTGTAAGAGAACGAGGTTCAAGAGAGGTTTTGATATAGAGAAATTTTATTTTAACTTCTAAGGGCTCTTTGCAGGATATATAAACCTCAGTTAATTTCAGTGTTATTCATGCAGTGTGAGTAAATGTATTTGATTCACAGAAGTTCATTTTAATGAAGGGGGTTAAAAATTCTGTCTTACTTCCTTTTTGTTCTGAAAAGGTCAACACTTCACCTGTTTGTGTATTTATTTAATAAATTTTTGTTTATCTGATAAAATAGATACCAAACAAACAGAATAATTAAAAATTATTCGAAACTTAACATATGAAATTTGCATGTTGTTTATGCATAAAGGCGATGGTAAAGTAACCGTATATTATGTTTTTATTATTCATTTATTAAGGAAATAAGGCAATGATCATAAGATGCATATGATGAACACTGGATTAACTTCTTTATTTCTTGAAAACGTATCATTGCTCTGACATATGTAGGTAAAGAGCGGTAAATTTATACTTATGGCGAGCGTCGCGAAGTTAAGCTCGCAAGGCGAGCTCAATAGACTAACGTGTAAAAACAGAGGAAATTCGGAATGACAAATTTTCCTGTGCAACATTCCCAGAATTCCTTCGCTACAAGGGTTCCATGCAAAACACACAAAAGATCAATAATGTTCTTAACCAGGATACCTTTAATTTTCTTTATTTAATCAAAGCTTAAATGTAACATAAAATATCTTATTCTACTCTAGAACGTATTTCGATCAATATTGCACAAGACTTGTAGTCTCGTTTAAGGTCAAGATCTAGTAAATGAAAGATGCCTACAGATTTATCAATTATGAAAAATAAATTTCTTTCATGATGCTTTTAAACATAAGCTTGGTGTAATAAGGTGTTTTGGTGCATAATTTGTAGTTAATCATGATGAATAATCATATTTTAAACAATCTTTGCTTTTTTGTTGTTTTTTTTTAAAGGAAGCACTGGATCATAAAAGGCTAGGTTATTTATTTCCATTGAAAAATTCAAAAAAGGCAGTCATGAATATGGGAGAATTTTCCTATCAGACAAGGAAAATGTATCCAGATTGCCTACAGTCTTTCCGAAAACGGTAATTTGTATATTCATGTCCTCCTCTTAAAAATAATGTCAAATTTTACATACCTGCTAGGTATCGGGACTACTTTTCATGCAATTTTCAAGTTGGATTCAATAAAAATACTTTATTTTCTATATAATTCTATTAGAGGCGTAAAGAACGGACAAAGGAAGTTGAAATTGATTAGGACGATCTAGCACTAAGAAATTAGTCTATTTAAAGTAATTTACCAGATCTTGACCTTAACCAGATGTTCGACTGTCTCCGAAAATTCCGATGTCACAGTCTATACTGTGTATCGTGCGGTTTAACGTTTGAAGAGGCGGATCAACGATACTGGACTGCGCTCGTTTAAAACGGCCACAGCGTAAAACATATCAATAAAAATGTATTATTTGGAAAAATTACCAATCAAATTAAAGAACCAATGAAATCATTGAATAAGACTTTACTCGGGCAACTAAATCCAGATGCGTTTAGTTCTAACTTAACTATGGTTTTTGATGAATTGTAGTTTAACATTCACTACAGCTGTGACTACTGAATTCGTATCTGTAATTATCTTATAATTTAGTTGTTATAACTTAATTTTTTATTTGTTAGATCTTGTTTCTTATTTCCTGTTACTAGTATTTGAATTATAAATTAATTTCTAGCTGTAACTTCCAGGTTGCAAAATGATTGAAATTAATTAAGAACATAACTGGTATTTCATTTTGTCTTTAGTAATGAATTATAAGGAAAATTTTTACGAATAGATATATTTTCTGCAACTACAAGTGGTCACCAATTATCGTAAAATGTAATAACAAATTTGAAATAACAACAGTTTACAATTATTTCATAAGAAATAAGTAAAACACCTCAGAAGTAAGACAATGTCCTTCCAGGGCTTTTGTAGGATACTGAATACCCATTGTTTATCTGAAAACAGCTGAAATAGCAGTCACATTTGGAATCCTCAGAGATGAAATTAAAACCTTAAGAAAAAATGCAGCACCAGTTTTTTATCTGCTTATCAGATTAAATTTTGTTATATCATACTTGATAAAGTGAGACATTTTCAAAGAAGAAAGAATGGCATTAATTTCCAATGTCTATGAATACTTGTATATAGAAAATTAATACCGTAACTTGTTGTTTTCTTTTAACTTCAGCAATTGTTTACAAATGGTTTTCTCATATTGCAATTAGCTCGAATGTTTAAATAATACTTGTAGATAATAAAAAAAAACTTTTGTTGATGTTGTTGTTGTAGAACTTAACATTGACCCGGAGTAATGAGTTTCTCAAATCTCAAGATCCACCTTCAGTTGAAACAACAAGAATTTTTGTTGAAAATTGTAAAGCAAGCCAAAGAGTATCGTCCTTCCTATATTTGAAAGGGGAGCAGTTAGACACAGAAATAAGTTGCCAAACAGCTTATTTACGTACATATTATTCAAGAGGAAGAATAAGAATGCAGCGGAAAATTATAAGAATTAAAACAATACCAGGTACCTGAAATTGTTAGCTATCTAATGATTGTTCTTTACATTTAATTATGCTTTCTCCAGTTTAATGGGTTTTATTCAGAAATGACACTGAAATTTTAAATATATGTTGATAAACAGCAAACTGACATGAGATTTTTCTTAAATCTCTAATAGATTACCCATCATGATTAAAAACGCATTTTTTTTTATTAAAACAATAATTTAGGTGTGTAAGAGTGTCTGCTAAAAAAGATATCATGAATAAGACATTTGCTTCTTTCCTTTATGTATATGTTTTACTCTTTCAAGAGAGAGGAGAAATCCTGGGTCCTGTCGTCGTCTATAAAGATGAGATGGAGGATAGATCACTCCTTTCGTTGACATGTAAGACGACAACTGATCTATACAACTCAATGGGTGCCGAGGTAAACGTGAGAGCGTTAAAGATATACATAATAATATATAATAACGTATCTAATGTTGCATTTAAAGGTATGGCTATGTCCTACAAATTATATGTCAAAGGAAAAAACCACTACCTAAAAAAATCTTCATTTAGGTGGTCTTGAAAGACCTGTTTCAATTATTTGTGCCTTAATGGGTTAATTAAGTGAGGAGTTTTCAAAAGAAATAAAGAAGGAAATGTTAAATGGATACAAGTACATGTATTATACAAAAATAACGGGTCTTAAGGTGTAAGTTTCTCTCTCTCTATCTCTCTCTGGATTTACCAATATACAGTTAAGCATTTAGCAATTTCTTTAAAAGTAAGCATTTCAAAAATTTTATTTTTATTATATAATGGCCTTGTTTGCAAGTACACCCTTTCATAACGCTGGTATTTTTCATAATGTTTTACGATAAATACAATCAGTGCACAAACTACATAGCATAGAATTACCCTTGAATTTCAAAAGTATGCTGTATATTGACATTTTTACCTTTAAAGTAAAGTAGATCAAAGGACAGGGTCAGTAGGTCACGAGGTCGGTAGCCCTGGCAATTTACAAATACAATAGTGCAACGCAATGAATGTGCAAAATATCAATTCCATATCTGTCACAGTTCTTGAGATACATGTACAAGGTGTGACAGACGGACAGCTAGACAGAAGGACCGGCAGACAGAAGCATGGTAAAGTGATTTCAAAAAATTGGCCGTAAAAATGTTATAAATGTCAAAACATGCTGATTTATTTACAGTTATTTAAGTTCCATTTGATCAATGGAAATAGAATTGCAAACGTTGAAAGATGCCCTTTTCCATTTGTGATTATCTTTAATTTTTGCTCTCTGCTTTCGCGAAAATGAGGGGACATCAAATCTCATTTATCTGTCCGTCTGTCACAAAAGCTTTAACATTAGTCATGCTTACTGAATTAGAAGAGGTAGAGTTTTCATATTTCACATAAATATTATACCATGTAAGTAGAATTTTTAGCAAGGATTTAATTTTGGCATTATTAGCGAGGGTGCCAAGATCGCTAAAATTAAATATCGCTTAAAATTTATCGAGTTTTCTTTGTAATAGCTTCTTTAAATCGCTAAAATAACATCTCGCTAAAAATAAATTACCAGTTTTTAAGGACAAATCGCTAAATTTGAGTCTCGCTAAAATTAACACTTATACGGTATGTGACAAGAACTTCCCAAATATGCCATGATTTTTTACCCTCGGCTTTGACCTTGAGTTTTTACTCCTTTTTCACATTACATTAAAATTGGTCATATCTTTTAAAAGAGAAAAGATAGGGCCTTCATATTACACATGCATATTATCTGTGACAAAACCTTTCTTAATATTTTATGATTTTTTTTTTGTCCTGCGACCTTTAACATGAAGGCTCTCCTATTTTTCAGATAAAAAAAATTTCTTATCACTTTGATTGAGAAGAGAAAAAGCCTTCATATTTGACACATGAAAGCTATACCTATGACAAGATTTTTAGGAGGATTTTATGATTTTTGACCCTTGACCTTCATATTTGACCGAATTTTCAAAAATATTACCGCGTTGGTGACAACTTTTGAATGATATATGATCGTTTGTTCATATATGACACAACATGCCGTATATAATGGCACTTTACCAATTAATTTTCTTTGTATTTTATCAGTGAGCTTCATAGTTATCTGATTTACAAAGACATGTTTTTTTAAAAGGATCTACATGTTTAAACATTATTTGTTAATTAAGTACCATTTTCAACAAAACCTAGGACAAAGCATTTCTATCTCGACGAGATATACAATTAATGGCTTGGTTAACGGAAGGCATTTTTTTTGTTTTTACGAAAGAAATGATCATTTCTTGCAGGATATCAAATGGTGCATCAGAAAAGAAAATAACACACAGTTTATCCCTCTTCCACTTCAGCAAGATCCATCTCTTGAAAGTTTTAACAGATCAAAAGAGAAGACTTTGAAAAGTAGTGTATTCTATCAGTTTTTGAAAAGCGACGAAAATGTGGAAATAACTTGTGAGGCAAACCACTCTAACACTTGCGGATCCGGAACATTAAGGGGCAGTTATCTCTTTGATTCTCACTCAGTGGAAAGTACAAATAGTTTTCTTCAAAGCAACAAGAACTTTGCAAATAGTATATTTATCAGTAATTATGCATGTTTTCAATCATTTAGAGAATTACTAAAGGACTTTTACGAGAAGCACTGACTTTTACAGTTGACTGTTTACTTGGACATTTAAACATTCACATCTACGAAGGTATAGAAGTGATGATGGAAAAGAAAATCTTTCTTGTGGTCAAGGTAATGGTGTTAGGGGTATTTGTATGAGAAGGACTGGATTAGAGGGTAGGATGGTTGTCGTTTTCTTCAAGGACAACTTAACTGTGCTTTGAAATAGCCCTTTATTTTCGTTGAATTAAATATTGAGTTAAATTATTATATCGTTAAAGAGCTTTCGTACACTGTCCTAGTGTGAGAGTAATTCGTCAACCGTAAAAGTCAGCGCTTCTCGTAAAAGTCCAAAACTGAGTCAGTTAAATAGCATTAAGAAAATTATTCCCATTCTAATGCAATTCATGCATACATGATTGATTGAAAAACCCCTTTTTCGTTTGTTATATGAAATACGTCAGGTAGGAATGTGCATACGTGTTCAATTAAGACATCACAATCAAGAGATTTCTTTCACGGTAATTGTAACTGTTTTAGAAATCATTTCATTAGCCAATCAAAATGCGACTTATAAAGCAATTGTATTTAAATAAAATATTTGGATATTTTCTGCCCCTGTTTGGGAAATATAAATCGTATCATAAATATAACAGCCAAAAATTCCAAACTCGATAAAAAATAATTTGTTTACAAAATCAGTTTTGGGGTCTACATATGATTTACAGATGATGCACGTGTTGTGTATGTTGAATCGGATCAACCAAACACACTTATCTTTGTTTCGGCAAGCCTGATGATTGCTAGCATCATAATCCTCATAACAGGAGTTGTTGCTTTTTGCAAAGCAAAGAAAAGAGGTGAGTCTTCAACTCTAAAAACTGTTCCTATGTTAAATATAAGAAAGAAGTTCATGATTTTAGTGGAATAGAAATATTGCGTCGTTAAACACATCTATTTAATGAAATTTTCTCAGTATCATTTTTTTCCTTTTTGAAAATAGGATGTTTAAACTAAATTTTAATAACTAAAAAGGGTCTTTGGCATAAGAAAAAGAATTGATGTGGTCACATATTTTTCTACAATTGTATTGATCACAATGTATTCTTTGGATATACTTTTTTTTTAATACTAGTATATAAAACGTTGATAAATACACATGTATCAATGAACATGTAGTTCAGAAGTGTAAACTGATGAATATTTCTTTCACATTTTACAGTGAAAAATGAAATCGGCAAAATATCGTAAGTAGTTGCACATCCTACTTGTATTTCTTTATAAAATCGCACAATATAAACTGATAATAAAAAACAACAATGATTTTTGTTTTATGTCTATGTTGAAAGAAAGGAAAAGAATGTATTTAATAGGATCCTATTTTATTTCTGTGTTCAATACGTGTTGTCATAATTTCAATGCCATACCAATTCTATGTTGATTTATTCTCAGACTCCAAAAATGATTGGAAAAAGTAGCTTTTTCATATTTGATATTTTTTCTAGGTACAAATTTTTCCATTACTTAACCTACTATTTATCACTTAAAGAATATTTTTTTAAATGTAGAATTGCTCAATAATTATGAAATTCAATTTCAAAATAAACTTACAAGGACAGTTAAAGAAACGGAAAACATTATAAGACATTACATTAAGGACAGACGATACAAACAAAAAATGGATGCCTCGATTGGTATATATTTCTGAGCCTATTTTTCTTGCAAATGATGCATCTTATAAATTAAAAAAATATTCAGAAATTGTAAACCGTCTGTATGATGTTCAAAAGTCTACCTTACTACAGCCATTCTTATCAATCTATGCAAATATTTTTCACTAAAAATTCCATTTTTGTGAAAATTTGAATAAATAAATTAAAAACTACGCGGTTAAAGCTGTTCATTGTACTCACTGAAACACGACCCAAGTTGTTTTTTCACTTCTTTTGACAAAAGTTTGTTTGTGTCATCTGTCCTTCATGTACAATTGTAAAATTGGAAAAAGAATTTTTTCACCTCAAATTTTCAGTCAAAAAGATTAATATGCATGAAAACATCGGTGTAGATAGATGTATGTATGCACCTTTAAACAAAATGCTGAAATATTCCACGTGTACTTTTTAGTTTGAATGCTGCTGCTGCAAATGAAGTTGACTTACCAAAACCAAAAGAAAAAGCTTACACTTCAAACAGGAACAATCCAGTCTCAGACGGGCACCAGAATCAAATATCGTCTGGAGACGAAACCTATTCAAATGCTCCAGCTGGAGCAACTATCGATGTTTATGAATCAACTGAAGCTAGTGGGAAAGGGAATATGTATGAACCATTAGAAGTACATGATATTGAACAGCATGTTTATGAAGAAAAATTTAAAACTTCTGAGGTTTATGAAGAGGTATAAACATGATGTAAACTTCATAATCTGGAAGTAGACGATCGAGAATCGGTTCAATTGTTCTATTAAAGCGAGTGACCAATTATTGGACGCCTTTTGAACCTTAAAGATGAAATGTATTCTTTGTTAAATACAAAAAACAGATGTCAAATACTTTTTTTTTTCATACTTCATAAATTAACACCTATATTTTATTTATTCTAATCCTATTTTCATAATTCATGTTATGTAGTAAAGATATTTTGAACCTAGTTATCAGGATCATTGGTCTTTTTTTTTAAAACTAAAATTTATGAAATTTTTCTTTGCCAAATGATAGTTGATAGCTTAAGATAGCATATCTAAAAAAAGTTATATCTGGTGGTTAATAAAAAAAATTTCTTGACCCTTTATAATTAGCCTCCTTAAAACAATTTTCAACAGGTATACAAGTAAATCTTTCTTTCAATAATGTGGACAGAGTTTTTTTTCTAAAGAAGTGCTCATTACCTTGAATCATTTGGCACTGAAAATGAAATAAATATCCAATAAATACATGTATTAAAGACAGTTCACAGACTGAACAAGTGTGTCTCATGCTTCTCTTTGGGTAGAAGGATATTTTTATGAACATAATTGAAATTTATACTCCATACATGAAATTATTTGTGATGGAGATGGACAGGTAGCAGCGAGACAAGGCATCAAGTGTGTAAAAATTACGTAGAATTACTGCCCTCACTCGTGTGGAAAAAGGCACCTTTTGTAAAAACGTATTATCTTCGTGTTCTATACCGTATGTACCTGTTAGGTTTTGCTCCTTACTCTTGAAGAAACTCACGTTTTCTAAGAAACTACGAATACATGGAATCACGACATTAAAAACAATAAATATGCTGATATATATATTGCATTCTATTTTTTGCTTATATAACATAGATTTGGCACTGCAATATGTTTTTTCTTAAAGAAAAATGGATTAAATTGCAAATTTTGCAAGTTTATTCTTTGTACTTCAAACACAGGACAGAGTTCCTTCAACTCACTCATTCCATCTTACATGAAATTTACTGTTTAACCTTTCTTTACTTATGTTAAAGCCGCCTACCTGGTGCAGTGAATAAAACGTCTGCTCTAGAGTCGCAAAGTAAAGGGTTGATCCTTATGTAGCGGGTTCGGAACGTGAAGAACAGTCCATCGGATGAGTCTGTAAATACCGATGTCCTGTATCGCTGTAGGTGTTGGCAGGGGAAAAAATCCCTCACTGCTCAATGGCACTTGAATAAATTTGCAACCTTCCACTTTCAGGTTGTGGTGCCTCATATGAGTGAGAATTTATGAGAGGGACGTTAAGCAATAATAAAAAAAATCAAAAACAAACTACGTTATATCTTTTTTTAATGTGTTTGTTACGGATATTTCATCAAAACTTGTATATGTACGCTAATTTCTGCTCTTTGACGTATCCCGGGTATATACATAATGTTTGATTTTTGAACAGTTTAAAAGCAACCTATGTAAATAACAAACAGTATTCAAGATCAAAAGTCTATTAAAGTCTATAAAACAATACAAAATAGGAGCAGAGCAAACACGGACCTCCAAAACATCGGAGGTTGACCTTAACTAGAGCCGAGCTCGTTGCAAAGCAACGAGTAGGTCTTCCGTTGGATATGTGGACAGGAAGTACAGACCTTGTGTCAAGGTCATTGCACTTTCTTATGTTCCCAGCTTGAGCCTCTAGTAAATTTTAATTACAAAGTTATGCTTATACATTTTTTTCTTTGTCAGTGACTTTGATTTGCCAGAAAGACCATTGATCAGGGTCATGACAAAACCTCCAATCATAAATAATCTATGTTTCAAGTAAGAGCTTCCAATGATTTTCATTTACTAATTCATAGCGTAGTAAAGAAAGTATTTCTTCTGTCGGTGACCTTGATCTTAACAGAACAACCTTGGCTCTGTGTAAGGACAAACACATTTTAGTGATTAGAAGTTCATAACCCTCACAGGAATTTTACAAATTTTCTGTCATTGGCCGATGATGATGTTTGAAATTTGCATTATCTCGTTCCATTTTGTAATAGGTCAGAAAAACAACATTGAGGTATTTTTAAACATCACCGGATATTAATATTCAAACAACATGGAGTTTCTATATATGAAAGATAAACGGGATTGAAAATCCCTTCTGTAAAACGTATTTTAGGTAATTCCTTTACTTTCAATAAAATCAAACTCAAAATTCCACAAATAAAATATCTTTCCTAAATCATTTCAAAGTTTGGGTAAAGGGGGTGAGGAGTATGGGGATGTCATGATGCATACGTAATACATTCATGGTTATTATTCTGTTCGACGGGAAGATCCGAGGATTTGTGATTTGCTGATCATGATCTATTAAAATACGTTGACAAACCGAAACCACATGGTTTTATTCACATTATTCAATCAATTCAATCATAATTATTTTCCTTGAAGGAGGAATTCTTGGATGAATGATTAAAGAAAATTCCCGATGTACAGTAGCATCCGTGCATGGACTTCATTTTAGTACTACATAATGATATTGTGCTTGAAGTCGATAAAACCATCAAATAAATTAAATTCAAATAGAAAAGGGAGATTATGTTTAATAGAATAGAAGTTAGACAAAACTTGATACAGGGACTCGCTGATAAGAACTTGAATGCACTTGAATAAATTGCCTCTCATTCGCTTTCTCTCGTACACGTATTTTGCAAACCAAGGAAAGTAATTTGCGCTAGATATAAGGTCATCATTTTAAAGAAAATACTGAGTTATATACCGTAAACGATACAAATGGTTTGACTTTGGTGCAGGTTATGATTTTAACAGTTTAATTTAGGTTGTAAAAGCGTATAATTACATGATAAGTCTGTAATATTCAGATAAGATTGTTACCACGGTATATTAGTTCTTTTAAATATTTTCGATTCTCGATATATGCGGGTTTATTACTACTTGAATGTGCATTGTATAACCTGCTACTGATATTTAATCATGGACCAAAATTACAATGTTAGCACACTATACTAATCATTTATTCGGGTTTTAAATAAATTATAAGACAAATTAAGTTCCTTGCATTAAAATCATCATTTCCTGAACTTTACTATAAAACATGTAATATAAATTAATAAACAGTGCGCAGCACAAAGTCACTTATGAAGTTTACACGTGCCGGTGTTACTTATCGATGTTTATCTATTTCATTGAGTATAATTCTGTCCTTACGATTTGGAAGATTCTCTTTACAAAAGTTTAAAATCGGTATGGCCATGGTATATATCTGTGATGGAAAGAAATGTGTATCGCAAAACTTGTGTTGCATACGAATTTATTTGTGTGTGAAAAGAGCAAAGCTTGTGCATTTTCATAAATATTGGTTGAAGTAAAGTAACTGCAGATCGTCAGTCCTTCCGCTTTGAATCCTCAAATTAGACATGGAGCTAACGAATATTTAAAGCCCGAGATTCTTGCTTTGTGGGTTACAATGTTACCTCCGTTCATGGTCACATGTGTTAAAATAGTTATGAAATACATATGTTAGCAATAAATTAATATTTTGTTTTTAGTTGTTTAATTCTAATCTAAATTTACTTAAAATACACACATACTTGTAAGTAATTTTAACGTTATAAGACCATCGTTATCATCGCGATTTTTTCACAATAGGATACAGAATGTTAAAAATAAGACCACGCGACTTTTTTTTATACAAACGGCACGTAACTGACTCATGTGACTAACTGTTAGTATATTTGATCATAAACGAAGCTGTTATTAATTGTTACAATATTTAGAATAATTAATTATGACTGAATAGTTTTTAAGATTTTGAAGGGATAGACAAGGATGAGTTGTTTTTTTTTTTACAACGAACTCAAGTCGTTGCTGCTGACGTACAAAATACCGTATATTTTATTTTACAGAAGTCGGCCTGCGAGATTTCTTCTTGTCAGTCTGAAATTATAGAATTTCAAATAATCATTAATTACTATTGGTATTTTTTTAATTTATGATGTCCAGATCTACTAATCTTATGATGAACAGTAGGCCACCAAGCTGTACAGGTAATATCCATGGACTTCCTGTGTATACCGTTTGTGTGTAGTGATCAGCGTTTCCCACGGTCTGCACGACCGTCAATGCCTTGGGGTGCCATGCTTGTAAAATTTTGTCCTTCCTCTTACCTGAGAAAACCGTACGGTTAAAAATCTCGGCCTTTAAGAATTGAAGACTGATTAATGTTCATGTAAAATAAATGCCCCAGCGTTTTGTACTAAAGTCAAACCTAAAACATTTTAAGATATTTTGAAAAGATTTAATTTACTTAGAGAAAATAATATTTTCTTACTGTTGTAGAATGGTAAATGTATAATATACAAATTATTTTGCCTATGACTGCGGTGTCAATGGTTCACCGCGGTGTGTCGCTTTAGAATTTCTCGGCCGCGTGTAATCGAAAGATAGATTGCGTAATGGTAAACGCACCTAGAATCTGGCTACCAGGTGAATATGAGAATCGCACAGTGAATAATTGTGTATTATTTGACTCCTAATAGTTTTTTTTTTTAATGAAATTCGGGCGTATATTGTTTCCGTTCAAATTGTTTGTGTTTATATTCAAAGGAATAAAAGATACTCGTACTTTTTTTTTTCTTTAACTCTTTCTCTTGGAAAGATCTTTATTAATAAAAGGAATGATACCATCGAATACTCTGAACAGGAAACAAAAACACGTTTAAAACCTAATTTAAAAAAGAGATATGATACAGCGAGGTAAATTATTTATTACCTTCGGCAAGTTTATTTCAATTATACGCATTAAGATCGAGTTCTTCAATATCAAAATGAAAACGGAGCCTTGTTTACGGTGAATACGGATCTAGCTTTCTTTCCTACCATACGTAAGACTCGAACAAAATCATATTTTCATGGGACAGAGATAATATAAAAAGAAACAATTTTATCAAGAATTAATTTAACCATTCTGTGGTGGTTTATTTTTTGTGTATGACTGTAGGTCGCTGAATCACACGCCGATTCTTGATGACCGACTTTGCCCCGCCGCTATCGAGGGTCGCGCGTTATATAATTGTAAACAAACAAGGTGAATGTTAAAGCCGTGCACTTAATGGCTGTGAATAGTATAAACATGTGCTTTTTAGTTATGTTTTATTTTCTCACTATATTGTTTGCTTTTTTGTGATAAGAAGAAAGGAATATATTCATCCCTTTTTAGTAGTTACTTGGTTTATACGATTTAAAAAAAATGAAATAAAATGGAAAGTAGTCAGTGAATAAACATGATAATTTGTAAGAAAAAAGCACAAACACTTCGAGAACTTTATTCTGAAGAATATTAGCATCCAATGTAGCCATGTTTATTATTTATAGTAAGCCTGCTTTGGTTTCACGCATGAGGAGCTCTTGTTTACGTGCTGAGTGAAAAGAATTACCTGTGCATATATAGGCCATGCACCAGCTTATTTAGAACAAGCCACGAACACAATAACAATTTCATGAGATCAGTAAGATGTTAAAGCACAACTTTATAATCGATAGTCAATCGAAATATTTACCGTTTTTGAGTTATAAAGCAAAAACTTTCAAGGGCCCTTGATCCCTAATTATAGGGGCCAGCCCCTTTTTAATATTATTATATGAAAGCCCTTGCAATTATGCACAACTTTTGTTCATTAAGTCTTAACAAAATATTTTTAGTTTTCAAGATAAAAAGGAAAATATGTGTAAATTTTCGCTCTTTTTGGCGTTCTGATTTTTGAACCCTATATAGCGCCATTGTGAATACAGTTATCGAAAAACAAAAACCGATGTGCACAACTTCAATCTTTCTGCTACCTAAATTCAGTAAAAATTCTGCTCCAGCTTTTATGATCTCCGAGCCTTTATCCGGAAACGAAAGCCTATAAATTTTCGTTTAAAGGGGAATAACTCAAAAGCGGAAGTGAATTTTTGAAATGTTAGATACCACTTTGATAGAGTTTAATAATGTCTGTAATGTCTAAAAATTTGAGCAAAATCCGTCGATAAATGAGCGAGATATGAGGCCTCAAAGTTGGCGTCTAGGAAGTAGAAGAAAAAAAAAAGAATAATAATCTTTACCAACAGAATCAGTAGAAGGTCTTCCGTTGGAAACGGAAGACCTTAATAATCTAAATCATCAGAATCAGTAGAAGGTCTTCCGTTGGAAACGGAAGACCTTAATGACAAATGCACACAGTAAATTGTAAGTGGAAGTGACGTATCCATTCTCATGAAAATCGAAAATTAAATTAAGCAACTTTGAGTTTTGCATTATTTGCTACATAACTTATAAGTGCATTGTACCGAATGATATGCTTATGTATTTCTTTTATTTCCTAGAATAAAAAGAATATCACAATGACACGATTTTACAGGTACAAGTACATTCTGTTTTACACGGAAGAGCGCCCAAAATATATATATATTCCGAGTTTTCAGAATACTAGAGAAAAAAGAATAATTAGACATTTTTCTAACAAATGCAAAATTGTTTCTGAGAAAGCTGTGTAGTTGCATACAAATATTCCAAGCCATTCTTTCCTGTTTATTGGACTAATAGAGATTATTAAATTTCCTCTCATCGCGATACGTATCCCCCTTCCCTGAAATGTTACAATGATTTCCTTCAGAGTCCAGAATGCCAATTGGTAAGTTTGTTCAGGTACGTACAGGTCAGGGCTGGTGTTTAAATTAATCCAGGATTAATCCATAACCTATAATTATGTTAACCAATAATCATACGCGACATTTTTTTTCGCAGGTCTTCAAATAAATTAAAAAAAACAAGATTGGCAAAGATTAGTATGCGTCATTAAACTTTCCTTTTAATAAACTTTTTAATTTCTAAAACGTGTGCCGATTAGAGTGTACAATCGAGCATCGAAGTGTGTACACGTACTACATGTATTAGTTTCTTTGGGTAAGGGGAGGTACCAATTTTCAATGCATTTGATTTCCTGAATTTTGCAATGCATTTCCGACAATTAATATTTATAAAATCAGTTCTAACATTCATTTATTTTCATTCTGGATGTTTACACTATATTTCTAGCAATTTAAATTTACTAACAAGATGGAATCATAATTTTAATAAAATATATTTGTTGAAAGGCTAGCTGGAGATCTGTAGGTAGCTCGCTAGCTGAAAAAAAATTGGGATGGATCACCAGGTAGCTATAGTAGCACCCATATTAAAAAATATATATTAATTGCGTACAGAAAATTGCTCTTGGTTCTGGAATAATTTCTCCGAATTCTTACCTCAACTGCACAAAAGATAGATTTCAAAATTTTCCAGAAACCTCTATCAAGTACTAGTACTTGACATCTGCAAGAAGCTTGTTGGGCCAAATTATTTTGCCACCCAAAATGGAAGAATAATTATACGATATTTTCGATATCTCAAATTCCAGGCGCAGGAGGACTATAAAAAAAGTTGTAAGGAATGTTTTGTTGTTGAAAAATTGAAGGAATGTGCTAGAGACACACGGTTAGTAATATTTTTAGATTGCTGCAGTTGAAAAACACAGATATTGAATATATATATAGCTTCAGCGCAATTTTTGTGTGTGAACAATTACTTTATACACTTTTTTAATGGATGGCCCTGTAGCTCTCTTGCCTGACAATATAGCTAAATTTATGTGAAAGTGAGAGGCTGGACATTTAATTTTATACATGTGCGATGCACGTGGTACTGACGGCCTTTTAGCATATGCAGGAATACCCGGAAAATGAACAATATTTCAGCCAAAAAAAGACAGTTTAAACAATAAAAATCACTAGCAGCGCAAGGACAGACTTAAAAAAATCAGAGGTGGAATCAGGCGAATTTGATCCTTTTACGACACAATCGGCAATCCTCGGCTGTCTCCGCTACGCTCTGTGCGAGGTACGAGTCTTCCGAAAAACTCCGAGTGTTTACGACACCATCTACCTCGTAATGATACAGTTGGAAAGGACCGGTCTCCGCGTCTTGAATCCCTAACGTACATGTAATGCATGTATTTAAATAATATGTATTAATATGTCTTTGAGGAAATCTCATGAAGGAAACTTAATTTATATTCTAATATTTTCTATTTCTTTTTTTATTCGTATTTCTCCATTTATCATGTTCAAATTTCATGTATTTCTTGTTTAGGGTACATTAAACCTTATTCGTCAGCCAGTCTGTACATCTGTCGCGAGAACTTTAAACTTGATAATAATTCATGAATGAGTTAAAAATAGGACTTTCATATTTCACATGTGCATTATTTGTGACATGTGATTTTCAAATATACTGTGATTTTTGACCCTGTGGCCTTGATCTTGGAGCTTGACCTACTTAAAAAATAACATTTCTTTGAATTGATACTTCTATTTTATAATCATGCATTACCTGTGACAACGCCTAAGTTCAATATTCATTATGATATTTGACCCTTTAACCTTGAAGTTTGACCTGCTTTTCAAAAACATTAACAATAGTCATACCTTTTGAATGGAAAGAGTTAGGGCTTTTATTTTACCCCTGTGTATTACCTGAGACAACACTTTTCTAAATACGCTGACTTTTGACAACGTGACCTCGAGGCTTACTTTTCACAATTTTAACCTTGATCATAACTTTTGAATGAGAAGTGATAGGACTTTCATATCACACAAAAATCACATGACTGTACGTACTAGTATATAATGAACTTTGACCTTGAAGTGTAACCGGCTTTTCCAAAATTTAAACATAACATAATTTGACCATAAATTTTGATAGAGAAAGGGTAGCGCTTTCATACCTGGTTTTACACATGTATATTAGCTGTGACAATGCCTATCGGAAAAAAAGGTATAGCTTAAATCATGTAGAGTGTGTCATGGCCTTGAATCAAGGTCATCTTGGATAAGATGTTCTGGCTGGATGCATTGTTTGAAAGAACATGTGTGAATTTGTCAATTCGGTAGCACACAAATGGGATATGCTCATCACCAGCGTGTGTCATGGTGTGATGCAAAGTCATTTTGACAAGGTCAAAGTCGCAAACATTCCTTTACTATTCATTTTTTAAATAGTAAAACATAATAAGATGATATCTACCCTTAAAGGATTGCTTTAATATTAGAACGTGACATGACCTTGACTCAAGGTCACTTCTTCCTGTCCGCAGCTCCGACGGAAGACGTACTCGTTGCTTTGCAACGAGCTCGGCTCTAGTTAAAGGAATAGTATTAGTGTTCTGTTGTCATATTTATAGTTGTACTGCGCTCAGTAAGATGTTTCTCCTATTTAAACTATATAAAAAGTTAGAGTGAGGGAAAAAAATGAATGTCCCTTATTTTGAATCACCATTTTGACTATAAACTTGCAGCTGCATCATTCAGTTGTAGAATAGTAAGATGCAATAGAAAACGTACAAGTCTACAGTGTATGGATATTTGCAAATGTTAAAATCCTGAACAAAGCAGATAATATAATCAATAGACAAATAAATTGGAGAAAATTCTAAGTACGTGTACAAACAGCTATTTTTTCTGAATTGAAGTAATAAAGTTAGCAATTTATTATCATTTTTTAAAGTTGCATTAAACTCAGTGAGATATTCACACATTATTTCTACTATTTGAACGACATTAAGAGAAAAATCTTAAGATTTGGATCCCGCCATTTAGACCTTGGTTAGGTTTAGTATTGTAGTTTACATATATTTTTTATTTTTAATTTTATTCAAACAAAGTGAATGGGATTGGGCAGCAGGCAAAGCCTTTTTGGCCCTCTCCCTGTAGTTTACACATTACAGGCATAGAAGCAAATATCATTTATAAAAGGATAGATCGAGCACAAGGAACTTCAATCACTTGTCTCTGTAATATTTTTTAACCTACAGTATAATAATAACATGTTATTAAGATGCTTTGGATTTTTAAAAAAATTATTGTAGAAACAAGTGAATGTGCAGGAAACAGAGGCTTTATTATCTCATTGAATCAAAACAGGAAGGGAAACAGTACTTTGTGTTTGTGGTTGTGCATCGATGATTCAGTGTGATATATAATTATATAAAATACACGGTTACTATTTTGTACAAGTTATAATAGTTTGATTCATTGTCTTTTGTAGCTGCCTAAACAATTTTTCTACTCCTACTCTCAGATGGTTTCCTACAGAGATCCATCAGAGGTACAGCGAACTGTCCATTACACCATGTACGCGTTTGAACTAGCGGATAGTAAGGAGTGGTGAAATGTGACAAAAACAGACACTATAATGGCTTAATGTGAATATTTGAACATATGTAAAAGTTATGTGTTACAAATATATAATAAAAAATAAAGGAAGCTGATTATCTAGTTTATGTTTTATAATTTTGTTTTGTGGGGATGAGTATCAATATATTTAACATGAATGAATGACCATGTCACTTATACTTTGGTTGTAATAATCAGAAAAATGTAATATCTGGTACCTTGATTTACCAAATGGAACCCAAATGCAAATCAAATGGAACCCAAATGGACATTAAATGGAACCCAAAATCAAGTTGTTACTTCTATAAAGTGGTGAAAATAATGAACATACAAATAATATTCAAATGTTCACTTTTTCATGTTAACCCCCCCCCCCCCTACTTATAGCAGTAGCATACACTTATCACCGAAATACTAGGTTTATGTCTCCAAGTTGAGTCGATAAGCAATAATATGCTCTACGTACGAACAATTGGTCAAGATTTTCCTGTTTTTCCGCAAATGACATATGGACAAGACGGTTGGTCTGGTCGTCGACAGGGGTTTCTTCTTCCTCCATGGCACATCCTCTGATGTTTTCAGAGGCCAAGGCTCCTCTGCTGTTGGTTTTTGTTGTTTAAATGTACTTTCGATATCTTCATATATAACTTGTATGCAGTATACATCAATTAAAACTCAAACAATCATTACTGACAATAATCTACTTTTTACATGTAAGGGGCTCTTTTAAAATCCAACTTAAGTACTTCCTTCTTCATAAACAGTACATATTGTGTCAACCATGAAAAGGGCGATATTCATTTCTCTACTTTGTAGTCTGTTACTAGTCGATGTTCTTGGACAATACTGTAAGGTTCAAACTCATTATCACTTTATGGATGGTGCTATCAAATGTAAAAGTAGGTAGTTCAGTTTGTCTTTTTTCTATATTGCAGATCTACTATTTAGGTTTGGGTTTTATAGACGTAAACAATTATTCTATCCCAGAGAATTAATAAGCTGCATGGGGTATGATGAAGGGTTTGATGGAAAATTCTTCAATGAAAGACTTAGACCAAAAATTGTTAT